>WBZZ01001219.1:0-25000 GCA_019918135.1 Paulinella micropora
CGGGCCTTTGCCGTTAGTACAAATAAGTGTAGAGTTTCGTTCAAGTAAGGTAAGGGTAAGGTAAGGGGCAAGGTAGGTTTGTTTTTTTAGTGCCTGTGAGCTGTGCACACTTTGGAGGTTCTTGTTAGTAAGTTTGTGATGCTGAATTATTTGTGGTTGCGTGGTAACGGATGTAGTTCTGTTAGAGTGTAAGGTTAAGTAGCACGGCCAGTGAGAGAAAAATTATAAGTTGATATGGGTGAAGGGGAAATTGTCAAAGTAAAAAGGCAAATTGGCAAATTGGCCAGTGCACCTGAGATGGGAAATTACTGGTAAAAATTGGAAAAATTTTAGATTAGTTCATAGTTTTTGCAAATCTAAGTTCATCAGTACAGTTCGGCACTTGGTGAATTTATAACTTTCAAGAATAGTCATTTAATAACAGGGGTTTACCAGACCTCGAGTGACTGTGCTCACCCCTTTGCCAAAGGTTAAGTAAATGCAAGTTTAAGTTTGAGTTTAAGGATAAGGGTAAGGTAAGGGTAAAGGGTTTTGGTGTATGCTTAGTTGCCAAGGTTTGTGCGGGATGCTCACGACGAAGGTTGTGAGACGGGAACGAGAAGCGCGTATCGGTCTTCCAGTTCGATGTGAAACAGATGTTTACCTGGCTTTCGCACGAATCTGTTATTCATTCGGTACTGTTCGCGCTCACAGCAATGAAGCTCTTTACAAGAGAAAGTAAACGCTCTGTTACATTTTGCGACGCCTTCCAGGTTTCCAAACAGGCATGGGCAGGTACGAATCACAAACTTCGATATGAGGTGAGAAGGTAAGTACCTTTTTTAGGGGGTCATTTTTTAAAAAAAATGCCCAGCCTAAAAAAGGTTATTCAGCCCAAATCATCTAAAAAACATCATAAAGACAGCTATAGACGAAAGAGAGAAATCCAAGAGAATAATTTAATTAATTATTTTACATTTATAAAAATATATAAACTATAATATAATACAGAAGATGCCAAGACCAAAACTGTACGAAGGAGAAGCAAGACGAAAGAGAAATAACGAGAAAGCTCTCGCATACTACTACCGCCACCAAGAAAGGCTGAAGGAGGAAAGAAAAGCGAAAGCATTAAAGCAAAAGCAAGAACTAGAGGAATACAAAAGGAAGATACACGAGCTGGAAGATAGACTGAGTAAAATACAGGTCTAAACCCCTTTAATTTTTTTCGGTCCAGGTAAAAATATTTTTCATCTAAAGACATACGCGCCATATAATAACGGTAAAAACATTAATTAATTATTTTTAGAAAAAGTATCTTACCTAAGATATACATAACTGTAAAATGTCCAAACCACAACTACCATCGAGACCAAACAAAAGACACGTGGAGCTACTTCAAGCTAAGGCTAAGCTTAGAAAGGTTGAAACGAAAGATAAAAGAAACCGCCGGGAACTTTTATCTAACATCCGTAGCAATACAAGAGCAAATCTCCGAGAGGCTAAGACGCGAGAAGCGAAGCAACGAGAATTTAGAGCATACAATTATACGGTTATAAGAAGTAATCGTTAGAACTCTCTCACATACTATTTTAAAAACCTTGATATAAATTTCTACGATACTGACAGACTGGAAGAGAAAGTATTGATACCGGCTATAAGAAATGCTAGGAGCCGAGGTATGACGAATAATGCCGATGTTAATATATCTATAACATACAGCACCATACCTGGGGAAAGATACGACCACTATTACAAAAAGCAAACATTTAACTCTTTCTTACTCCGCGAATATGACACCAAGTTTATTGACGCTCTTAACGAGTTCAACATAAGCAACATAGAAGCGGGCGAGAATGGATACGAAAGAGATATCAAATTTGTTGAAATAGTATTTGTTCAAGAGAACGGCGGAGGATGCTATGAAGGAAAAAAGGAGAAGCGGGAAAAAGTTGAAGAGGGGAGGAAGATATCGCCACCGAGTAAAAACAATAACTGCTTATTCTTCCTGTGTAAGGATATACTCAACATTCACCCGCTGAATAAGAAGAGATGTAATGATGTTAGAAGCGAGTTTAAACTCGAACCTAATTCACCAGTACCGTTTTCCATAGCAGTTGAAATCTTAAACAAGTACATAAAAGAAGGTAAAACGTACGAATTAACAAATGCGATAACAAAGGACGTCATACGAACGAGTAATGACTGCGAAGAGGCTGACAAACTAATCTTTCTAGAAAATAACCACTATTATGGACTAGAAAAACAGTTTAAAAAGAAATGCGAGGACTGCCTGCGAGTTTATCTTAATAAGCACACATGCGACCTTAACAGAAAGCACTTCGTAGATAGCCGGTTAAAAAAGAATGGTAAAAGATGCTTACTGACTGACTTCTACCCTGAAGACCACATCAACAACGACAGCATAATTCATTACGACTTAGAAACATGGAGGAATAAAGAAATAGCAGACTGCTACGATATCCACGACTGCTACATAGTCGGATACACACAAGGCAGTGAAGGCTTTCAATACATAGCAGGCGAAGATTGTATAAGTAAATTCGTCGACCTTCTCATTGAACGAGGTAAGAAGATAAAGGAGGGATGGGTAAAACCACTAAAACGAAGCAGAAATAAGAAAAAGGACGAACAACCAATTATGTATGTCAACGCGTTTAACGGAGCGAACTAATAATTAATAAAGGAGAGGTATTAAGATTAAAGAGTCAAAAATTAATAATGGCTCTATCATCAGTTTAGAGTTTGAAAATATTAAGATGTGGGATATGTGTAAGCACACTCAAGGAAGTCTAAAAGCTAATCTCGAAAGTATGGGCTGCGACGTTATGAAGGGAGACTTCGACCACGATACGAAAGCCAGCAGATGGGAGGATATGGACACCAAGACGAGGCAAGAGTGCTTAGACTATTTGAAAAACGATGTTATGGGTTTGAAGGAGTTATACGACAAAATAAACACTGCTATCTACGCCACACATAAAGTCAATATTTCATCATATTTCTCAACTTCCAGCCTGGCTTTCAATATATGGAAAAAATACATACACAAAAAACACGAGGTAAGACTTCCAAAGATAAAGGAAGAGTTAGCCTTTAGAAAAGCGATTATCGGCGGAAGAACTTACCCGTCTAAGAGGCGGTTCATTTCTAAGCAGTACACGCAATACCTTCAAAAGCAGACCACATTTGACGACATAGACGATTATCTCGTAGATGCCGACGTCGTATCGTTGTATCCAACCGCGATGTTAAACGAGTTTATGGTTGGCGACATAATAGAAACCATTGGACCGTTCGACCCGCGAAACCTTCCACTCGGTATCTATAACCTCGACTACATTTCTCCGAAAAATATACTACACTCCAGAATTGGACAGCGAGACCGCATGGGCTCTCTTAAATGGCGACTAGAAGATATGAAGGACCAATGGCTGACGAGTGTAGATATCACCGATATGGTAGCAGAGGGTTATATGGTCAGCATTCATAAAGGATACTACTCTGTCCGCGGAGAACAAGTCTTCGCCAAATACATAGATGATATGTTCAAGGCGAAGGAAGATGCGGAGAAAGGTACCCCGCAATATTTGCTCGCCAAGTTGTTTATGAATAGTCTATACGGTAAGATGATACAAAAGCCAATTCCTTCAAAAACAGCGTGTATAACTACTAACGACGAATACTGGAAATTTTGGAACCGCAACCAAATAACCGACATAGTAAAATTCGTCGATAAGGAAGGGAAGGACTTATGGTATTTAACGGGCCTCCCTCGCAATCCAGTTATATTAGAAGAAAGCATAACAAAGCCGACACACTACGGAGCGTTCATACTAGCATACAGCCGTCGTATTATGTACAAGTATATGAAGGAGGCTAACCCGAATGGGATTATCGCCGATGACTTCTATTACACCGATACCGACAGCTTACAAATCCACGCGAGATGTGCCAAGTATGTAAAGAATATGGGTAATAACAAATTAGGAGGTATTGGAGACGATTTAGGCGATGGATGTAAAATTATAAGAGCCTCGTGGATAGCTCCGAAATTGTATATGTTAGAATTTACAACGAAGGACGCCTTTACGGAAGGAATGACCAAGAAAGACTTAAAGCATATAGCGAAGGGAGTTCATATTGAAGTGGTAAACGGCGTTAAAAGATACTTCCACTTTAGGGGTAAAGGCTTGGAGGCGAAGCAACTCAACCCCGCTATATTTGATAAGATGGACAAAGGCGGGTCGGTTGAAAACGTTAAGGACTTCCAAATGAAAAAAATACATATGAACAGAAACAGCAAACAGCAACAAGTTCCGCATTTTAGTATAATACACAACCAAAACATAAAAAAACAAGTTAATGAGAATAAATGGGCGGGCCGTGAGTTTATTAAGGACAACGACAGCATCCCGCTCGGTTTCCAAATAATGTGAAGCTCTATTATAGATATATTTTTTTAGCTCCTTTACCTTTACCCCGGGGTTGTAGGGGCTTGCCCATACCTTCGAAGCTGGCAATCGTATGAACGCCCCTCGTCGGCTTCACTAACTTAGTATTTACAGCAGTCGCCCCTAATACTGAAACGGGGTCAAAGGCGGTTCGGTAGTTCGTGGTCAGCCTCGCTGTCTTCGCCCTCTTTCCTTTCGGATTTACCTTGACGGCTACTCGGTCTATCACTCCTTCAATGAGGTCCTTCGTGCTACTGCCTTTGTTGTATGTGGTCGCCCTTACACCCGTCTGTCGGCTCAGGTCTTTCGCTATCGTCCCGCCAAGGCTATGACCCGTCAGCTTTACGTTATCCTTACCATATTTCTTTATGACTTCGTCAACCAGCTTCTGCTCTTCTTTGTATCTCGGAGTTCTTTTTAATACTCCCTTTACCAGCGCGACGTCAGTTAGCAAGTCCCTCTTATCAGCACTTCCTCTGAATGCGACAATAGCTTTACCATCTTTCTCATACACTGTTGATTTTTCTTTGCTGGCAACAGGCTTCCATCCGTCAGCCCCTTTTCTATCATTCCGCGACAAATAGACATCCTCAGACAACTCCGCACTACCGCCCTTCTGCTTTCTATATTCTCTGCTCGCCTTTTTCAACGCCTCCCCGTAGCTTATACCATGTTTGGCGGAATAAGCTTTTACAAAGACAATCCACTCTGACATACCTCCTATATTATTTAATTTTTTATTTTTTTATACCGCCTACTATATACCCCCTACTATGTCTATCCTTACTAGACTGTGTGAGAAGTTCCAAAAACTTTCCATTGAAGGCGAAAAAAAATCCTTCTCGCTGGAAGATGTCCAAAAGGTAATCCACGACGAAATAAAAGCGATTGAAGAAATGAGAAATGCTCAACCGAAGGACACATTCCATTTCGGGAAATACAAAGGTAAAAAAATAGAAGACATCGCCAAGATTGATAAGCCATGTATTGAATGGTTATTCCGTCAGCCGTGGTGTAGCAATAAGGATGAATTGAAAAAATATTTATGATTATAATAAATAAATTTTATATAATATACAATGAGCGAAGGCGAAGCAAAAAAAGAAATTCCCGTTGAAGAGGAAGAAGCCGTTCTACAATACGGAAAATATATACACAAAAAAATAGAAGACGTTGCCAAGATTGATAAGCCGTATCTTGAATGGCTAGTTCAACAGCCTTATTTTAAGAATAAAGATGAAGTGAAAAAGTATTTATCGTAGGTGATACATTTTACCTCTAATATTGATTTCTTTTTTTATTATTCGCAGTATTGCTTTCTGTTTGTGAAAGTCGCTAAATTTAGTGAAGTGCGGTTCTTTCAATAAGCCGTCTTCAACTTCTACTTCTCTATTCACTTCAAGGTATTGTTTAAGTATATCTTTGAATTGTATGATATCAAAATGGTGGTCAACGTGGACATCAACCCGCTCATATATGTCGCCACTTACTTCGCACACGTAGCGGGGTTCTACGAATACATCAATTGCCATAAGGTCTAGATATTCTTGTATTTGTGGTCTTATCGTATTCCTACTCGCATCTTTTATCACTCTCGCCATTTTTTTTGCCTCGCTAAGACCCAGTAGGTCAACGCAGCAATTCCACGAAAACGGCTTACCATTCGAGCGAAAGTGTTTGCTTCCTGTGGTCAAATTACTTTCAACGTCAATGATGCCATCTTTTACGCCTGGATGATGGGTTATAAGGTCTCGCACGAAATCGCTATCTTCTGTGTTCAGCACTTCTCCATCAGCGTATTTGCTTATAAGTATTCTTATGTGCGATTTGATAGACACTTTTGTTAGAAACCGCAACCCTCCAATGATGTAAAACTTACGACGGTAAAACATATTACTATATTATTATATTAGAAAAAAATATTACAAAAATTAATTATTGGTCTTCTAAGAAATTAACGATAACACTCACATTTCCTCCATTATTAACAGTGGATACAGACTTTTGTAAAAATGTTAGATTTTCGCCAGGAGAAAGTTGTATATCGTAAGCTCGCAGGTCAACAAGCTGGCTAGAAGTAGCATTAACATAAAGTTTAAGAATGACGTCCGTTATAGTGGCACCACCACCGATGGCAGTCGCAGAGACGTCCTTTGATACGATTGAAGTCGTGGCATCAATATCGACGAAGTTCTCAGCCGTAAGTGCTCCAGTCGTTTTGACAATTCGCACTATGTTAACTTTGGCATCTTCGTTCGATATGCTTATTAGAGACGGATAAACGATTGAATAATTTGTCGATCCGCCATTAAAAGTTGTTTTATTTTTTATGCTTAGAATTGGGCTTTCAGTGGTGCTCGCCGCCTTACTTCCTTCCGCTTCGTTTGATATGCTTGTATTAATAGTGTTAGTTCCTTCTATAAACATGCTAACACTCGCGGTTTTAAGGGATTGAATTCCTGTGTCGTTATCATTTCTCATAACAGCAGAAAATGGCAATGTAGTGTTTCGAAGGCTCACACCTAAATTAGAATTAGCATATCTTAAAGTGTGGATTAGTTGAAATCTCCAGTGGTAGGGTTCTCAATATAAAATCGTATAGCACCAAATCCCAAATACTGAAACGAAATCTGAAATACATTTCCTTTAGTGAAGTCAAAAACAGGCATAGCTGCGCTTCCATCGCACGGGTCATCCCAGGCTGCTTGATTATAGCGGTAGCTAGCACCTCCTTTACAATGAAGAATATTCATTCCTTGATTATAACTTTTGTAGAAATAGAAGCCATCATTTAATCCACTATCTCCTATGCCGATAAATGAATAGTAGTCCTTAGTCTCATCTGTATTCCATAGAGCTGTGAAGCGAGTAAGGACGCCCATGCCAGTTCTGTATTTAATTCTTTTTTTGCTTACCAACTCCGCATTACTCGTCGCGTCTGCTTGTGTCTTCAACTCTGCCATATTGCTTGAAAATGAAACTGTAGATTTTGTTTCTGTCTTTGTCCATATTCGTGTATTAATGATATAAGGAAAAATCTCCTGGACGACGGGAGTTAATTGACTAGTTAATGCTTCGCCGAAAGCGGTTTTCATATTATTGGTTTCAATGTGTCCGTCATATCCGACCTTGACATTTATAAAGTCTCCGTCCGGATTTTGCGCTATCAAATTTCTCTGATGAGACATTGTAAGTGCTTTTTTTCAAAAAACCACTTACGATCTCAAAAAATGTTTTGTCAGAGTTTCTATATTATTAAAAAAATAAATTAACCATCAAAAATTAATAATTACCTCTTACCTAACTGGCGGGGTTAAGACATCATAATTTCAATTCCCTTAACGACAATAGTCCTCTGAAGAATAGCATAAGTATAATAATTTAAGGCGACACTTGAGATAGAAGACCATTCATACCGCCGTTCAGTGTCCAAAGACAGACCCGACACTTCATATCCCTCTTCTTCTCTCTTATCATAAAGAGGGCGGTTGTGGTCCCAGAAATCAACATGGAACCAGTTATACTTATACACATTAGTATTCAAAACGGCAGACCCCTTAGGTTTTTCCTTCAAGAGCATATAGTCTTCATCGCGGGAACAAGTGATATCAAACTGCTGAATTCTATTACTATCCAGAGTAGTGTAATAAGAAGCAATCTTAGCCTGCGCTCTGTTATCGCAATCGAATGCGGTATTTGAACTTTCGGTACTATTAAACGCACTAGTGTAAATTCGGCGAATTCTCTCACCCTGAGAGCGGTTCATCTTCAAAACAAATGTATGATTGGTATTAGCTCCACCAGGAAGAGCGGTTTTCCACGAAATCGGGTATTCGGTCTTGAACGAAAAGCCTTCACCCGCAATCTTTTGCTGAACACCCACGATAACGTTCGGGTCGGTTTCAACTGCGAGAAAGAGGTTAAGGTTAGTGATATTTGCTGCTTGTGGAGCCATCGTTGCTCCTGCTCCAACACTAAGGGCGTCAGTTCCATAAAACAAGGTTTTGTTCGTGCCCTCCCACACAATCCTCAAATCGAGAATTTCATTAAAACCAATAGTCTTATCAATTTCAAAAATGGTTCCAAAAAGCATACCAAGAGGAATAGACACATTAATAACAGGAGTAGGGGTGTTATCAGCTCCACCTTCAAAATACTTAGCCTCCTCATAAGCAACATCGACAAAGCTAGCAGCACCAGTTCCATTCGCAATAAGAGCATCATCATGACGGCGGGCTGTGATAGAAGGCTGTTGAAAGGTATTCTTAACCTCTCCCTTCAATGTCGTGACCAATGCGCGAAGGTTGTCCTTGATGGTGTTTATTTTTCCTTCAAGGTCGGTAAGTCCAGCATTTATATCTGCTGTAGCATTTCCTACAAGCGCTGTGTGTGCCGCAACATTTCCAACTGCGGCTGTGGTATTACTCAACGAATACAAATCATCATAACCAGTAGAAGGAACGGCTACCGTAGTCGGGACATTACACTTTTGAAGCAAAGACCCATAACCAGACCCAGCCCCGTGGTTTTCCAAAGCCATAAATCTTTCATAGGAAATCTCAGGCTTCCAAATCATCTTAGTGTAATTTCCAACATTTTGAAGATTACACAGATACTGACCGCTTCTGCTTCGCAGTTCAATCGTCTTAATCATCGGCAGGCAGTCCATAGGAATTCGGTTATACCTTCCACCACCACCACCCGCATCTGGCGTGTAGGTAAATCGCAACACAGACCTCGCAAGGTTCAAAGGACGAGTAGGAATTTCAAAAGTTGACTCAATTCCTCCCACGGTTGTAATCGGCACAGTCGCAAGACTTTCGCGAGCAGTAAGTTTATTAAGCGAATACTTTCCGCAAATGAGCTCGCTCTGGCTGTGTGTAAGTTCTCCTCCATATTGGACAGGCATTTTTGTAAGTGCTTTTTTTTCAAAAAACCACTTACGATCTCAAAAAACGATTTTCAAAAGGTTCTATATCTTGTAAATAGAAAAAAAAATAATTAAATTACCGAGATTTCAACAAATTAAAAAATGAATTAAATAAATTAAAATAATTCGTCTCACGGTAAATCAATAATGTCATTACAATGCCGAGGCCGTTGAGGTTAATTTGTTGGTCGTTTTCGTCAGTTAAGTAAAACCTAAATACATTATTTGAATTGGCGGACAGTCTTTTGCCGTACTCCGACCCGCTTCCGTCGTAGATGACAGAGCCAAACGGTATTTCATTCGCTGTGTATATTTCTTGAAGCACGTGGTTGTCGCCTTCGCCAATCAGGTCCGACTGTAGATACAATGTTTTTTCGCCCGTCAATATTATGACATTTGACGACCTCAGTGTATTATTAGTGAAGAAATAAGTAGAAGACCGCTCAAACCCCATAATTTCGTGGATACGAGTTTCATCATCAAATACAAACCGCGGCTGAATACCTAGGTTGTCTGCCACAGTAAACAATAACTTACCATCTTCGGGGTCAGTGTTGGTATTGTTGCTTGTTATCGTGTACACGTAGTTGTTTGGACTTTCCGCGGTTAGCACTTCGGCCAGCTTATTTTTTAAGTTGTTCATCGTATAGTTGCCCCCGGGTATCG
This sequence comes from Paulinella micropora, assembly GCA_019918135.1. Taxonomy (NCBI): domain Eukaryota; phylum Cercozoa; class Imbricatea; order Euglyphida; family Paulinellidae; genus Paulinella; species Paulinella micropora. The sequence goes on from WBZZ01001219.1 coordinate 10,051, forward strand.
TAATGACCGCCTCGTTGCCGTTCTCACTCAGAGTAAAAGTGTTGTAAGGACTTGCCACAGAGTAATACGACTTCGGCACATAGATATGTAAAATTTTACAATGTGTCGGGTTGTCCAGCCCTCTTAAATCCAAAGAGTGTGTAAAGTCGCTATCGGTTCCATTTATCCTATTTTTACTGTTTATGTAATAGATGCCACTACTTCGCCCGCCCTTATACTCCATCGCAGAGACTTCGCCTCCGCACCTCCAATTGAGTTTATATATAGGAAAATATATTTTTGCTTTTTATTTGAATATTTACTGGCGGAGTCGTAGGGGGAGCAGGCCCCTACTATATGTATGTGTCAAAGCCGTAGCCGTTCTGCGATTTCAACTCCTCCGCCTCCTTCTCTTTCAAATCAGTCCATCCGCTGGCGAATTTAAATCTGGTTCCTTTTGCCCGCTCTAAAAGAAACCGCATACTGTGCCATCCGCAGGTATCAGAGGTGTCGCTCTGTTGTTTAACTTGATTAACCTTCATTAATAAATAACTATCAGGACGGCTTTTATCTAACAGCTGTTTCATTTGTTGCTGGAAAAGTTCAGTCGGCTCATATTCTGCTAGCGGGTCATAAACTTCAACAGCTCTGTCTCAATTCAAAGAAATCCAAACTGCTGTCCAGTGCGAGCCTCCTTGATTATGGCGGTCTAAGTTCATTATGAAGCCGTATCGCTTTCTGCTTCCAGGGTCCAAAGTGTTGATCTGGTCGCTGGGAACCGTGCCGAGAAACCACTTATGTTTTTTCATAATCTCATTTATTTCATTTGTCATTAAGCCTCTATAACCTTGACCCCCTAAGCCTGTGTCGTTTTCTAAAGGCGGTGGTTGTGTCTCTTCTGGGGGCGGTGCTTGTTGTTGGTCGGGTGCTTGTTGTTGGTATGGGGGTGGCGCTTGTCCCCGCGTCAACTCAAATATTAGCTGTTTAGCCTCGGGCGAATTAGGGGTCTTCTCATCGGGGGGTGGTAGCCATGGCGGTTGTTTTGTCTGTGGTGTTTTCTTTTCTTTTACAAGTTTATCGACTGTGTCCCAGCCTTCATCAGGAGAAGTTATTTTTCTGTAAATTTTTGAGTGTACAACCATTGTTTCAATGTCTCTGAATAATTTTTCTTTTTACCTTTTGGTTTTACAATTTTAATATCAACGCCTGCTTTTATGAGATTGGATACTATGGCGTTATGTTCAGGTTTTCCAGTATTTTTTCGTTGTAATCTCATACCCTCTGTAAACATAGCATCAATAATTCTTTTTCTCTTTTCATCTTTCAAATCTTTTGCTTGCTTGTTTACTTCATCAGTTATATCAACTATGCCACTTGGAGATGATTTTGGAGCGTGTTTTTTTGGCGTTTTTTCTGCAACAGGTGCTGTTAATAGTCCTCGCTTAGTTCTCAGCAATTCCTCAATAAGTTGTTTCTCTTTCCTGAGTTCTCTGTCCTTTTCGTCCTGCCTTTCTTGTATGTCGGCTAATTCTTTGCGGTGTTGCCTCTTCCTTTCCTGGTCTTTTTCTTCAATGTCAGCTTTCTCCTTCTTGTCTATGGCTTCTATCTTTTCATATTTCTCCTGCTTGAGTTTATCTAAGTGGTCTTGAATAGCCATTCTTGTGTTCTGTTCAATCTCGGACAGGCTCTGAACTTTTTTCTTGTCTTTATGGTTCGGCCACGGTTTATTTGATTTTGTTTTATTCAAGTATTTCATAAATAGCTTAACAATTTGAAGCGTTGATAAGTCATTTGTTTTCTTTCCGAAGTTTAGATATGCTCGTTTGCCTTTTACTTTGATATATGGCCGACCATCCATCGTTCTGTATATCCTCGGCGGTCGTTGCTTAGTTTTCTTTTTCGGCTTCACTACCATTTTATATTATTAGTAAAAAAAATAATAGAAATTTTAGTTTTATATTATCTGTGGGCTTAGAATTTAAGCGCCCCACGACCTCGTTGCTTTCCGTATCCCATATCGCTCGCAACCTTTTGAACTTTGCCAGCATAAGGAACGCCAACTCTATCCAAAGCTCCAGCGAAGCGAGAGATTGTTTTGTCCTTTTTCAAATAGTTATTAATATTCCTAAATGTATTGCCAACCTTTTCCCAGTTTATTTTACCTCCCTTCTGCCCAGAACCCTTTTGTTTCTTGCGCCCAGTTTTCTTTTTTCCGCCCGCCATTGTGCTTGAGTTTCTTGTTATTTTTCCGACTGTTGGAATGACTTGAACCCTCGTTGTTTTCACGACCATTATAATATATGGAAAAAAATAATTAATAATAAATTACAAAAATCGTTTGTTAAAATTTTGCCGTAGTTCATCAGAAACCGCATCAACATACAAAAAGTTAACCTCTCTTTCGTCGCCTCGTGATATTTTTCAACGAAGTAGTCGAGGTCGTAGCCGAGGTCCAGATGCTTGTATACTGACCAGGAAAAATAAGAAGGTAGTCTAGCTGTTTAATTGCCTCAGGTCGCAGGTCGTTAAGATACTGAGAGCTCATAATCACTTTTGACTTGTAGTGGCGGTTTTTCTTTAACAGGTCGCTAACGGACTTATCCCTCAAGCTGAGCCGAGGTCATCTAAGACGAACACAACTTCGGGAGTTTGATACTTGGATGGGGGTGCGGGGGCTTGCCCCTGCTTCTTCTTTTCGTCCTCTTTACCAAAGTATAAAAACTTCGGCTTCGGTTCCTCTTTAACATCCTGAACAATTTCGCCTTCATGCTCCTCGTCTGGTTTATCGAGCTTGTCTAACTCGTAATCAATCACACTATATCCGTCCGCTTTCAAATATGTATATATCGCCATTGGGTTTCCCTTCTTCTTGAAGTGCTTAACCATTTCTTTGTAAATGTGGTCCTTGTGTATCGTGCTGGCTATAATAACAATGCGGGTCTTTTTGTCGGTCGTCCTTTTCAGGATTTCGAACAGTGCTGTCGTCTTGCCACTCTTCTTGCGAGCGAGAAGAAATATATTGGCATACGGTTCATCAAACAACTTATATCCTTTTGCCAACTTGTCGCCATCTCCGTTTTGCTTGACTGGTCTAACTCGTATATCATTAATCTTTTCCATCGCTACTATATTTTTATCAGGCTAGAAATTCCAAACAAATAACAATTCTTCCAGCTAATGCGTCAGTCTCAATATTACCGCTGTCCGTTTTAAGCACTCTAAAACTGTATTGTCCGTCGGTCCATCCGATATTTCCAAGATTATAACCGAGATTGGAAATGTTCGCCGTGGTGCTGTCAGCGAATGTGCCAATAATTCCAATGCGGTCCATATAAAGGATTTTTGTTTTCGTTTCGTTCAAATCGTTCATATAGTGAATGAACTTAACATTCATTCTAGTCGGTGTAAAGTTCATTTGAATGTTTTTGTCGAATGCCTTGCTACCATTAACCCCGCCTGGAAAATCATTACTCAGAAAAATAATCTTTTGGTATTTATAGTCCGCCATTGTAATGCCCTCTATACTAATGTTCATAAACTTTTTATTAATTAATATTTCCGCTCGGACTGCCTGTGATTTCTATTCGCGGGTCAGCGATAAAAAAAATGAAAGTTGTGTGTGGTGTATCCAAAAGGGAATAGAAACCAAATTTAAATGTGTTTTCATAAATAACGGAAATAATATGTGTCGTAGTTTTGACGAAGCTATTCCGCTAATCTATGCGGGTGATAGCTCTTGGTATAAAACTCAACTATATGAATGCTCACTTCTTTGAACTAGATGGACTAGGAAGGCAAATGCCGATAACTAGTGTTAAAATGCCTACATAAGTGTTGGCAACCTCGCACGGTAAGTTCTTTTCAGACAGCCTCACGATACAAAGGGTTATAATGGCGATGATGATACCCATTTGAAACAGATACTTAATAAGACGGCTGTCGGTTTTTCGCTTTGTCATACAACAGTCCCAGTTGTCCTCGTATTCGTGGTCAATTTTTTTTTTCTTCCTGCTTAATTTGGACATCTAGCACGCGGTTCTTCAACTCTGGTGTCATTTCGCCATCCGCCATATCAATAATAGGTGGTGGTGGGTGTAATCTAGGAGGCATTGGGAGGAAACACGATTGCTCTAATTTCTGCTAATTGGTTCGCTTGGTCTTGTAATATATTAAGTAAAGTTTTATTTTTTTTTCTAAATTAATCACTTTTTCCGCCATGTGTTGAAAAGCACTAACTAATATTGGAATAAATTCCATATATGATACTCCTTCAAGGTTGCTTTCTCCATCATCCGCTTTTATTCCACTTTCAGATACAAATTCTGGAAATATTTTTTTTACTTCGTCCGCGATAAATCCGTGGTTCTTTTTTTCCTTCTTCTCGTCTGATTTCCAATAATACGAACAGCAGTTTATTTTCATTAGTTTCTCACAACAATCCCCGCAGTCTAATGTTTCAATACCCGATTTTGCCCTTCTATCAGACCCAGACGACCACACATTCGCTCCTAATGTTTGATAAATCCATCCACTACTCGGATTTCCGTTTGAATTTGAAGTATTGAAAAATGTTAAATTGCCATCATTACATATACAAGAATAGTTCGCACTAACATTTCCCTTTAATTGTATAAGTGGCTGGTTCGTATAACTTGACCTCTGGCTTATTGTTGTAGCCCCTCCACCGCTTACACCTATTGATATACCCGCACTTGCTGTTCATAATCCGCTAGTCGTTAATGTTGAAGAACAAGTCATAGCACTCCTGGCATAAATCTGACTTGCTCCCCTTGAATATAAATTTAACTCTTGGTCCGTGCTACTTCCCGTAGCATATACAGAATTATAACCAAAACCCACACCCTGTGTCCCGTTGCTGTGTCTGAATTCAACGCCACCAGAAGATTGACCAAAATTGGCTGAAACATATAAACCGACTACTGACCCGTGAGACCCGCTTCTCGCTTCTCCCCTTATGTCGACTGTGCTATTAACAACAGATATTGCCTTCGTCGTTAATAGTCCTGCCGTGCTTATACTTATTGCTTCTGTCATTGTCGCAGTTCCTCCCAGTGCTACACCAGAAGCATAACTAAAACTGAGTTTATCTAGATATTTTGCTATTTGAAAGTTTGAGCCTGTGTCCGATGAAAGGATATTTGTTCCATTAAAATAACAATCAAAATACAAATTGATATTGTCTTGCCTCCAGTTCAATAATTGAAATGTTGGATAAACAGAAGTATTTACGAAGGCCTGTATGTGCGGACCATTCATATTGCCGTTTGTTCCATATAATTCTAATCCACCTGTTGCGGCCGTCCCCTTTGTGTTTCTGCCAATTATACACGGGACACCTAATGAAGTCACTAATATCCCACTGAATTCTTTTGTTCCTGACATTGTCTGGGTTCCCGTTAATTCTACGTTCTACCCGTCTAATGTATCCACATAAGTTTTATTTGCTCCGTCCGTTGAAGCCGATGGAGTGGCTAAATTTGACATAATTTGACTTTTCATATCAAGCCCAGCATTCGCCGTTATCAATCCGCTGGCCGTTAATGTGGTACCCGTTAATCCCGAACTCGCCGTTATCAATCCGCTAGCCGTTATGGCTCCGCTGGTCGTTATTGAGTAGCCGGTCATATTTCTAACATTCGTTATATCATAATTAAATGTCTCATAATCAAAATACAAACTGGCTATACGGGGTTGGCTCCTAAATGATGTTCCGCCACTTCCCGTTTTATTTACTACGAAAATAATATATCTGGCGGTAGCATTTGAAGCGGGGCTATATGTCTTTGTCGTTTGACTTGCCCACGCTTGCCCTGTTTGACTATCCCATAAAGTGTATGTCGCATTGTCTGTACTTGTACCCACATACCATATAGACGGGGTAGTTTCAATGAAGTTAGCTGACGACGACCGCACATAATAAGTTTTTATCCTGTATATCGCCCCTAAATCAATTTTTATATACTCGCCAATATATCCCACACCACCCCAAGTATTCGTTGTCGCGGGAACTCTTGTATATACTCCCGTAGTGTCATTGTAATATATAGCCGTTGTCCAGTAATCGGTTTGATTAGCATTAAAAGCATAATAAGCGGGGTTATATTCATCAGAAGCAGAAGCAACAAATGGAGAAGGCGCTGAATTAGTTGTCATAGTCTGCGGGGCTGTGTATAGAGTAAAAGCAGAGGCCCCATAGTTTACATCGCCCGTCATCGTCCCGCCTGACAAAGCAAGGAAAGCCAGCGACCCAGTGGAATTAACCCAGTTTGTGCCGTTGTATGTAAGTAATTGACCATTCGCGGGGGTTGTAATAATAACATCGCTGTGTGTATCTATTGAGCCACTCGCAGACACTTTCGCCGTGTTCGTATCATGTGCGCTAAATAGAGTTGAGACAGTCCTACCATTTAGTTGATTTACATTTGTAATACTTTGACTATTCATATTTAAGCCTCCATTTGCTATTATTGATTTTGTCGCCGTAATCGCTGTGTTGTTAATTCTGAATAATTCATTTGAGCCTCCATAATAAAATACGTGGCTATCTGTTGAAGCATTGACATTATAAATCAATGTTTGACTAGCAACACCAAAGCCGAGAAAAGCCGTAGCCGACGGAGTGCCTCCATCCCATAAAACCAGTTTATTTGCTATTGTCGCCCCACTTCTATCAATAAAAAGACTTTTTCCTGCTCCTACTACAACGTTGTCGCTTGTTGAAATAGTTGTTGTAGATACTCCAGCATTTGCCGTTATTAATCCGCTGGCCGTTATTGCCTTTGTTGTTAATAAGCCCGATGTGCTATTGATGTCCATTGCGGTATTGAATGATATATTACTGCCAACCGCTACTCCTGACGCATATTAAAAAAGGAGATTAGTGCCTTTTGCTATCATAAAATTTGAAGTAGCAGAACTTGACTTATCATTAACTGCTCCGTCCCAATAACAATCAAATGTCAATGCTAAATTGCTATGTCCATTATTAATTAATTGAAAACAAGGGTAATTAGGGTCGGCTGTTGTAAATGCTTGTATATGCGGCCCCGCTACACCCGATGTCCCATATAACTCTAATCCTCCCGTGTATGCCGCTAATCCTCGTGTTGTCCTTCCCATAATTAATGGTTTATCTTGTGAAAGTGTTAGTTTATCACTAAATGTTTTCGTTCCTGCTATGGTTTGGTCGCCTGTTAGTTTAACAACATTCGTATCAAGTGCTGACACATCAATCCCATCAACATTACCGACATTTGATATAGCAAATCCGCCCATATTTAACCCCGCCGTCATACTTGCTGTGCCATCAAGTCGCAGAAAAGGTGAAGCCACATTTCGCCATTGTCCTGTGCTGTAAATAAGCAGTTGGTTATCTGCGGGTGTCGTTATCACTACATCACTCAAAGCATCAATTGATTTAGTGTCTATCCTTGTGTCAAAATCTGTATTTGCTCTCGCTGTGGTGTAATATAGATTAGTCCCCTCGGCTAAATTGGTCGTTGATTTAGTTCCGAGCCGTGTGTCAAAATCCGTATTCGCTCTGGCCGTCGTATAATACAGATTGGTTCCTTCGGCTAGGTTAGTAGTTGATTTAGTCGCTAGCAGTGTGTCAAATCTCGCAGTAGTGTAATAGAGGTTTGTTCCTTCGGCTAAGTTAGTAGTTGTCTTAGTCGCGAGCCGTGTGTCAAAAGCATCATCAAATGTCGCAGTGGTTATGATTGAAGAAACCAATATTGTATTTAGTAAATTAACTCCCGTTATGTTCAAATACCCTCCCATATTAATATTGCCGAATTCATCAACATTTATCGGAAAGGTTTTATTTACCCAGTTTATTGAATTATATGTTAGATAACTATTGGCGGCTATTGGTGCGGTTATGACTACATCGGAGAGTGTGTCAATTGACCCTAAATTGGTATTCCTCCATTTGCCGTCAACATCGTTGTAAGTTAAATATTGACCGACTGCTTGTGCGTATATGTTGGTGTCTATCAAATTGTATAAGCTGGTTTGATGTGGATTACTCGTATTAGAGCGGTGTTGAGTTGAGGCTTTAACCTCGTCATTGTCCCTTACTTGTTGCTCAGTGTAGTATAAATTTTTTCCTTCTTTAATGTCTGTTGTTGATTTGGCGGCCAGTCGTGTGTCAAATCGACCGTCAGTATAGTAGAGATTTACGGGGACAGCATCTTCTGACACTCTATCAGTATTTAAGCCCACTATGTTCGTGTTCGTTAAGTCTAAGTTTGCGATTGAAAGGCTATCTGTGGAGATTTCATTCAAGCCTAATAAACTTTTGAATTGGCTCATTGGTTGTATATATTTTGGATAATAATTAATCCGAATAAAAATTATTTTTGGTTAGATATATACCCGAGAATGCCGAGAGGAAATAGAGAGATTGCCATAAAGAACCTTGAAAAGGCGACTGTAATGAAGAAACAGTATGCGAGGCAAAGAAAGATTGAGCGGGCTAAGGAATTACTCGCGGAGGAAGAGGCAAAGAATGTGAAAGAAATGAATGAAGACGAAAAGATGGAACACATTACTAAGAAGCAGTTGGCGAAGGATATGATTGATGGTAGGGATGGCGAGCCAATCGAGGAGAGTAGTGAAAGTGATGAAGAGGTTGAACAGGACTTTGTAGATATCGTTGCGCGACGGGTTGCGGGTATGAAACTTAAGACTAAACAGAAGAAGGCGAAGAAAGTGGTAAAAAAGAAACTGCCTGAATTAGAAGAAAGCGAGAGTGAAAGCGAGGAAAGCGAGGAGGAGCCTCAGCCAAAGAAAGGGGGGAAAAAGGCCGGCCGCGTTAATGTCAATGTTTACGCAGGACAACCGGAGAAGTCAAAAAAAGAAAGTAATGATATTTCAAAAATGTTTTTAAAGTTTTAATATAGATGAAGGATATAAAAAATTTACCATTAGATGTCCGTTTTCGCGTTATGGAGTATCTATATAATCGTTTTGAGTATGACTTCAATTGCTGTTATGTGTGTGGACTAACTTTATGTTTAGCTAGCCGACAGATTACAGCTATTGATGACAGTTTCGACAGATTTTATACTTATTGTTTTGAACTTGAAAAAAAAGAAAGATTAATATATAAGGATACAGCGTTAGGTGTCATTAAGTATTAGAAACCCAAAGAGAGGTGATGGACCACAAACATAGTAATACGCAGAACAATATTACAGATGAAGGTGCGGAGGATGAGGATGAAAGAAAGGAACAACAAGCCCTTGAAATACACTATCAGAAGAGATTACCGACAGATAAACGGAATACGATATGGTCTGATAAACCACTTAAACAAGTATTTGTAGACCTAGCCGATATGTCTAAGTTGAAAGATAAGAAAGGTAATAAAGGCTATGCCTGGATGTTGTTTTGGATTGACACTCATGGTCGATTTTTAATTATTAAACCGCTTAAAAACAAAACGGCGAAAGAAGTTTATTTAGCTTTAAAATCTATACTGTACACTCCGTACTCCATTACAACCGACAGCGGGAGTGAATATAAAGGGGCTGTTAAAGATTATTTCAGAGACAACAACGTCGAACATCGGACTGTTGAAATAGGAGACCATCGGGCGCTTGCTATCGTTGACCGGGTTATAAGAACAATCCGGAGATGGTTGGACATATTATTCGAAACTAACGGAAACTTCGACTGGCTGACTTATATTAACGATATGGTGGATGCTTATAATATGAGGTTTCATAGAACTATTAAAGCCCGGCCGATAGATGTATTTAAAGGTGTAAATAAAAATAAACAACGTATTCAACGGGACCATTTAATTGATGAATTTGAAAAAGGCGACAAAGTAAGAAAGGAGTTGAAGAGGAATTTATTTTCTAAAGGCGGCAAGCAATACAGCAAACAAATTTATACAATCGTTGGCCGTTCCGGTTTCAAGTTGATACTCAATTCGGATGAGCTGGTCAGCCCCCGGGAACTATTGAAAACTAAGTTCGACAGACCGGTAGACGAAGAAAAACAAATAAAAGAACAAGTAAAAGAAATAACGAAAGAAAAGAAAACAAAAGAACAGTTGAAGAGAGAAGGCATAGATGAGGGAAATGTTAGGACTAGCAAGAGAGAAAAGAAAGCTAAAGTAATATTAGATTTGTAAATTTAAACAGAAACAATCCATTTTATTTCTGTAGTTCGTTCTTGTAATACCCTACTAATCGCAGTGATTGACGGCAGAATAAGATACTCGTCATCGCCGAAACATACTAGAAAGTTTTGTCTCGCCCTCGGATTTCTAACCGTTCCATCAACTCTAACCCATCTGTAAACGCTAACACTGTCAAAAAATTGTTTATCAGGGCTAGGATTTTTGTCCCAGTCTTTGTTTTCTAACTCCTCCAGAACATTTTCGTTCATTCTAACAACGACAAAATAATCTCTAGGTCTGTCGGTTATAGGCCTCCTAACTCTCGGAAAATCGTAAGCATTGTGCCAACTGTTCGGGTCGGGGGCAGGGTCGGGGGCTGGGTCGGGGGCGGGGGCGGCAGGAGCAGGGTCGGCTGGGGCGGGGATGGCGGGAGCAGGGTTGGCTGGGGCAGGGGCGGGGTCGGCAGGGATGGGGACGACGGGAGCAGGGTCGACGGGGGCTGGGTCGGGGGCGGCTGGGGCTGGGGCAGGGTCGACGGGGGTGACGGGAGTAGGGTCGGCAGGGATGGGGACGGCGGGAGCAGGGTCGACGGGGGCTGGGTCGGGGGCGGCTGGGGCTGGGGCAGGGTCGACGGGGGCGGTGGCAGGGTCGACAGGAGCGGGATCGGGGTCAAACTGGACGCCTTCCAACGCAGAAGCTAAATCATCCATCGCCTACATAAACACACAGAGGGACAATATGTGTTTATGTAGGGGTAGTTTATTGTCGTGCCCAGGACATAATATAAAAATGGTTTATTCCCTGTAAGCCCTGTTCATATTCCTGTCTCCCTCTCCCACCTTTTCACTTATTTCATCAATTCTTTTCATCATCACACATGCCTCAGCAAACGTCGTTCCACTTTCAATCCTTCTTTCCATTGTTGCTATTTCTACTGCTTTCAACATTCCTCTATTCTCTCTCCTCCATTGCTTCATCAATTTCATCTTCTTTCTTCTATCCTCCATTAAGTCTTCTTCGATATCATCTCTCTCCCTCTCTCTTTCGAATATCTCATTCAACGCATCAAGTCTCTCTTTCTTTTTTTCCAACTCTTTCTTCATATTCTCGATTATCATCTCATCTTTCTCTATCTCTTTTTCTTGCTTTATTTTCATTTCATTTAGTTTTTTAGGTCCGCATCTATTTGCTCTAAACTGTTCTTTCCACATTTCTTTATCTTTTATGTTATTTGGAATGAGATTAATGGACATTATGTTCGTGGTTTTGTGCGTTGTGGTTTTGTGCGTTTTTGCGTTTATGCGTCAGAAACAACAAAAACGAACGACAGAGCTAAAACGCGTGCGCCAGCGCGTCAAAAATCGCCGCTCAGACGCATCGAAGTTTGGCTGTTCAATTCTATTTTACCTTTCGTAAAACCCGTTCTATTTCTCTTCGATTTCTCTCTTGATTTATCTTGTCTTCCTTCTTGATTTCTCTCTTTGTCTATAGCTGTCTTTATGATGTTTTTTAGATGATTTGGGCTGAATAACCTTTTTTAGGCTGTGCATTTTTTTTAAAAAATGACCCCCTAAAAAAGGTACTTACCTTGAGGTGGGATGGAAAAGGGGGAATGCAACAGCTGATTTTTACCTCTTTTCTTTTGAAGACATTACTCGGCTCGTATGTCTGGACCTTACACATACGTTTTTCTCTATGGGTGATTCAGTTTTTACCCAAGTTCATGGCTGTCCTATCGGTGGGTACCTGCCAGCTCAGTTAGCAGTTATCAAGTGTATGGTGGACGAACATATCGCGATCACTATCAGAGTTTCCCAACTCCTGCGGCCAGCGATATACGGGATACGACAAGTTGATGATCTCCTACTTATGTCAGTCAGTGTTACCGGTTGAACATCCGATTGTTCACCTATTACTCTCATTGATTCGGCAGTCCGATGACAAGAAATACTCATCGGACGACCAGTTGTATACGGGGGCTAGAGCTTGAAGAAGATCCGATTTCTCCAGTTCAGGGGCATTACTCGATTGTCTTTGCCTGATATGATTTAATTATCCCTACCGATGTTCACGAGACGTACTTATCTCGACCTCATTTCAAGAACTGGACCTCTATGATGACGGACAACCGTGTTCGTTTCCCTCGACTACCGCCAATGGATACTTTTACGAGACGAGAAACCCTGATTGGAACCCTGGTTGGCATGTTTACGCTCTTCTATGCTCAGAGCTCAACCCAGGAAATATTGGCCGAGTCAGTCTTACGTCTTTTCATGGAGATTCGATACCCTCGAAGTGTATTCGAGGAGGCCCTGTCCCGGATGGTTTCTCGGAATGAGGTATGGCCTAAGATAAGACGGTTGTTTCGATTGTCAACGCAATGGCCGGATTGGATGGAGAACACATCTTTCCGAGTACGATGGTCGTGGGTTCGGGGTTGTCTGAGTGATTCATCGGAGTTTTTACTGAACCAACTGTCCCTTAACCAGCGATCCATTTATCAGTATTCTTGCTACTGGGTGGGGTTAGTGCATCGGAGGTTAGGTTTCCGTTTTTTCCCTTGGCCTCAGGATACGCTTCCTGGGGCCCCTCAAATTAGCCACTCTATCCGATGTTACGGATGGGATGCAGCTACAGCGAAGCGTGGGGAGTTTCGTGGGGCTACGTGGTGATGACGTCGTGGGACTTTCTATCTTATCTCTTGTTGGTTAGTTAGGTTTGTTTTAGTTTATTTTATTTTATTTTTTGTCAAGTTCTTTCTATCCATATTTTTCTATTACGTCGGCCGTTATCATAACTACGTTATATGTTTTTCATAGGGAGTTTTCTCTTCCCTTTCATGCATTTCACTTTCTCATCTTTATTATCTCAGCTCACTTTCGTTTTTTCTATATTCATGTTCATCTCTTCTAGTTCACCTTTCTTAATTATTTACTTATTATATTTTTCTTGATTTTTTCAAGTTTTTCCAACTTATTTTTTACAAATGTTACGGGTATTGCGTACTTTTTGTCGACAACTCGTTACTGTAGCAGACCGGCCGGGCCGAGCTACTATTCTGTAAAATTTAATGGCTGAAGGCACTGTGACGATAGCCAGTTTCCTCTTACGATATACCACCAAAACCGCTTCTCGGAAGCGCGCACAACTATTCTCACAAAAGTCATACGATTGTCTTCTTGCAAAAAAGGGAGCGAGGGTCGAACGATCGGTCCTTTGATCTTTCATATTTTCTGGTTAAGCATTGGTTATTAAATAAAATACTGCTGTTGACATTCAAGACAACAAAAAAAGTTACTCTTTAGTTTGTGTGTCAGATTTTCAGTTTTGGTTGGAATTTTGATTTTGGTTGGAAATTTAAAATTTTCAAATTAACTGCTATATTCGTCCGCAAAACATCGTAAATTTTCGCAAAATGTTACCGTTAAATTGGAAAATTTAAATTTTTGTCACAAAAATAAAAAATTGTCACAAAAATGAAAATCTGACACAAAAACTGAAAACTAATTTTTTTTGCTGTCTTGAATGTCAACAGCAATAAAATAATAAAAAAGACGCCGAAACTCGTGTTACAAGACTAGTTTAGATTGGTTTGGTTGTGTGGTTATTACTGGGTACATTCAAGTGTCAAACTCAGCCATCGAATTTTAATTAAGGGTCAGATTTCAGATTAGCGGTCAGATTTCGAATTAGTGGTCAGAATTCAAATTAATTCAATTTAACGGTTATATACGTCCGCAAAATCTGTATTATTTTTGCGAAATGTTACCGTTAAATTGAATTAATTTGAATTCTGGCCGCTAATCCGGCTAAAATCTGATCGCTAATCTGAAACCTGACCCTTAAATCAAATTTGATGGCGGAGTTTGACACTTGAATGTACCCAGTAATACGGATGTGGTTGCGTTAAAATGGAAACGTTGGTAGTACGGTCAAAGTGAGAAAATTACGAGTTGATATCATCGGTGTAGAAAAGGGAAATTACTTTGTAAAAAGGGAAGTTTTCCAGTGCACCTTAGGCGATAACTTACTGGTAGGGCCACGATGGAAATAAGTTTGACAGATTCCATTTCGTATAGTAAATTACCGTCTACCTAGTTCCTCAGTGATTTTATTATTAACGATAACTGAGTCCTAACGATATGAGTTTGAAGACAGGCTGAAGAATACAATACCTAAAGTAGGATCCATAATCCGAGGCTCCAGACTAACTTTCAAGGATAACTTGTGACCGACACTGAGACCGGCCGGAACTTGTGACGGTAAGTCACGATTGCCATTATATACCAGGGCACGGTGGGGCGGCATTTTTTTTGTATATATTGAGTAAGGCTACGGCTTGCTTATGGGAACTTGAAGGGCTATAGGCTGCAGGGCACACGACCTGTGGCAGGCTCACTGTCTGATGTAAGACTGTCTTAGGATTGATGGAGAACTACCATACGCCCGGGCAATCAAAGTAGGAGGTTTTCAACAGTCGGAGACTTGAATGCCATACGCCCGGGCAATCAAAGTCGGAGGTTTTCAACAGTCGGAGACTTGAATGCCCACCGTGGCCGCACTGCATCTATAAATTCAATTATTAAGTCAAGTAAAATTGACCGTAGTGTGATTTGTCTTCTTTTTCAACTGAGCCAATCGGATGATCATTGCTTCCGACGGTTTTCAAGAGTCCCGGACCACGTCACCACTCATCCCTGCGAGTGGCAAGTTTGTTACTTGAAAGCCTCCGACTCTGTGATTGCGTATTATTTAATATAAGAATATTAATACTAGTACTTATTCATGAATGTGTAATCAAGTCATTTTTGTTTGTTG
>WBZZ01001219.1:42500-45000 GCA_019918135.1 Paulinella micropora
TTAGTATTAGTGTTAGCATTAGTATTTGTATAAGTATTGGCATTAGTATAAGTAGCAGTATTAGTATTAGTATCAGTATTAGTATTAGTATTAGTATTAGTATTAGTATTAGTATTAGTATTAGTATTAGTATTAGCATCAGGACAAGCAGCAGTATTAGTGAGTATTAGTATGAGTATTAGTATTAGTATTAGTATTAGTATTAATAATAGTATTCGTATTAGTATTCGTATTAGTATTAGTATTCGTATTCGTATTCGTATTCGTATTCGTATTCGTATTCGTATTTGTATTAGTATTAGTATTAGTATTAGTACTACAAAAATGTGGTTGCAGGTGGGTCTCTCTCTCTCTCACTCTCTCTCTCGCTCTCTCTCCCTCCCTCGTGAGAGAGAGAGAGAGAGAGAGAGAGAGAGAGGAAGGGAGGGAGGGAGAGAGAGAGAGAGAGAGAGAGAGAGAGAGATAGAGTTTGTGTGTGTGTGTGTTTGCGTGTGTGTGTGTACTGGGTCGCTGTACGTGTTCCACGGGTTATATATATATATATATATATAGAGAGAGAGAGAGAGGGGGGGGGGGGGGGGGACAAAGAGAGAGAGAGAGAGAGAGAGATACTTTGTCGCTGTATGTATTCCAAGGGTCGTAGTCATCCGTGGTCATGTTGTAGCGTATACGTGCTACACACTTGATGAAGCCTAATCGAAAGATATACATATATATATATATATAGATATATATATATATATAGATATAGATATGGATATGGATATGGGTATTATATGGATATGGATATGGATATAGATATAGATATAGATATAGATATGGATATGGATATATGGATATGGATATGGATATAGATATAGATACAGATATAGATATAGACATAGATATAGATATAGATATAGATATAGATATAGATATAGATAGACGTGGTCATCCGTGGTCATGTTGTAGCGTATACGTGCCACACACTTGATGAAGCCTCATTAGAAATATATATATATATATATATATATATATATATATGTATATATATATATATATAGATATGGATATGGATATGGATATATGGATATGGATATATGGATATAGATATAGATATAGATATATATATTATATATATATATATATTTATATATATATATATATAATATAGATAGATAGATAGATAGATATAGATATAGATATAGATATGAATATGGATATATGGATAGGGATATAGATATAGATATAGATATAGATATAGATATAGATATAGATATAGATAGACGTGGTCATCCGTGGTCATGTTGTAGCGTATACGTGCTACACACTTGATGAAGCCTAATCGAAAGATATATATATATATATATATATATATATATATATATATTTTTTATAGACATGGATATGGATGTATGGATATGGATATGGACATAGATATAGATACAGATATAGATATAGATATAGATATAGATATAGATATAGATATAGATATAGCTATAGATATAGATATAGATTTAGATATAGATAAAGATGGACGTGGTCATCCGTGGTCATGTTGTAGCGTATACGTGCTACACACTTGATGAAGCCTAATATAGAAATATATATATATATATATGTGTGTGTGTGTGTGTATATATATATAATAATATATAATAACAATAATAATATATATATATATATATGTATATAGATATGGATATGGATATTGATATATGGATATGGCTATGGATATAGATATAGATATAGATATAGATATGGATATAGATATAGATATAGATATAGATATAGATATAGGTATAGATATAGATATAGATATAGATAAAGATAGACATGGTCATCCGTGGTCATGTTGTAGCGTATACGTGCCACACACTTGATGAAGCCTAATCGAAAGATATATATATATATATATATATGCATATATATATCTATATCTATATCTATATCTATATCTATATCTATATCTATATCCATATCCATATCTATATCTATATCTATATCTATATCTATATCTATATATATATATAGATAAGGATATAGATATAGATATATATATATATAGATAAAGATAGACGTGGTCATCCGTGGTCATGTTGTAGCGTATACGTGCTACACACTTGATGAAGCCTAATCGAAATATATATATATATATATATATATATATATATATATATACATATATATATATATATGGATATGGATACATGGATATGGATATGGATATAGATATAGATATAGATATAGATAAAGATAAAGATATAGATATAGATATAGATATAGACATAGATATAGACATAGATATAGATATAGATATAGATATAGATATAGATATAGATATAGATATAGATATAGATAAAGATAGACGTGGTCATCCGTGGTCATACGTGCTACACACTTGATGAAGCCTCATTGAACGATATAGATAGATATAGATATAGAATCTACCTATCTACCTACCTACCTAACTATCTACCTACCTACCTATCTACCTCGAACTATCTAATCTACGTAATCT
>WBZZ01001219.1:55000-57500 GCA_019918135.1 Paulinella micropora
TGTATGTATGTATGTATGTATGTATGTATGTACGTATTGTTTTCTTTCTCACATCAAGGTAGAACGCTTCATGATGGATATGTATGTATGTATGTATGTATGTATGTATGTATGTGTGTGTGTATGTATGTATGTATGTATGTATGTATTGTTTTCTTTCTCATATCAAGGTAGAACGCTTCATATATATATATATATATATATATATATATGCGTGTGTGTTTGTGTGTGTGTGTGTGTGTGTATTATGTGTATGTGTATGTGTATGTGTATGTGTATGTGTATGTGTATTGTGTATGTGTATTGTGTATGTGTATTGTGTATTGTGTAATATGTCAATTGATGGGGGGGAGACAAGAAAAGACATACATACATACATGCGTACGTACGTACATACATACATACATACATACATACATACACACGTACATAGATGCATAGATACATACACACATACACACATACATACATGCATACATGCATACATACATACATACATACATATGTATACATACATACATACATACATACATACTACATACAACATGCACACCTCCGTACATCACCTCTTTACAATTACATATATATTGATCGGCCACCTTCATCCACAAAAAATATGGCCAGGTTACCGATAAAAACTACATCTGCGGCTATAGCGCCAAATTTGACGGTGTTTTGCGGGGGCTGGCCAGCCCGGCCCGGCTCGCCCCGCCAAACAAGTCAAATTTCTGGCCGGCCCGGCCCGGCTCGCCCCGCAAAACACGTCAAATTTGTGGCTAGCCGCATAAAATATGGTTTTTTTTTTTTTTTTTTTTTTTTTTTTTTTTTTTTTTTTTTTTTTTTTCACCTCATGTCGTCCCCTTTGGTTGTTGAGGTTCTGCTGGGCCGTAGTTGCCTACAGATAAATAGATAGATATATAGATAGATAGATAGATAGATGGATAGATAGATAGATAGATAGATAGATAGATAGATAGATAGATAGATAGATAGATAGATAGATAGATAGATAGATAGAAGTAAGCAAGCAAGTAAGTAACCAAGTAAGTAAGCAAGCAAGCAAGCAAGCAAGCAAGCAAGCAAGTAAGTAAGTAAGTAAGTAAGTATGTAAGTAAGTAATCAAGCAAGCAACTAAGGAAGTAAGTAAGCAAGTAAGTAGTAAGCATTAAGTAAGTAAGTAAGTAAGTGAGTAAGTAAGTAAAGTAAGTAAGTAAGTAAGTAAGTAAGTAAGTAAGTGAGTCAGCAAGTAAAGCAAGTAAGCAAGCAAGCAAGTAAGCAAGTAAGCAAGTAAGCAAGTAAGCAAGTAAGCAAGTAAGCAAGTCAGCAAGTAAGCAAGTCAGCAAGTGAGCAAGTGAGCAAGCAAGTTAGCAAGTAAGCAACAAGTAAGTACCACGTTGGCGAATGAGGCGGGGTTAGCAGGTGTGTTGGTGTTGAAGTGCAAGTAAGTAAGTAAGTAAGTAAGTAAGTAAGTAATTAAGCAAGTAAGTGAGCAAGTAAGCAATTAAGCAAGTGAGTAAGCAAGTAAGCAAGTAAGCAAATGAGTAAGCAAGTAAGTAAGTAAGTAAGTAAGTAAGTACCACGTTGGCGAATGAGGCGGGTTTAGCAGGTGTGTTGGTGTTGAAGTGTAAGGAAGTGAGTAAGTTAGTAAGTTATTAAGTAAGTAAGTAAGTAAGTAAGCAAGTAAGCAAGTAAGCAAGTAAGCAAGTAGGCAAGTAAGCAAGTAAGCAAGTAAGCAAGTAAGTAAATAAGTAAGCACCACATTGGCGAATGAGGCGGGGTTAGCAGGGGTGTTGGTGTTGAAGTGTAAGTATGTAAGTAAGTAAGTAAGTAAGTAAGTAAGTAACGCAGTAAGTCAGTAAGTGAGCAAGTAAGTAAATAAAATAGTAAGCAAGCAAGTAAGCAAGTAAGCAAGTAAGTAAATAAGTATGCCACATTGGCGAATGAGGCGGGGTTAGCAGGGGTGTTGGTGTTGAAGTGTAAGTAAGCAAGTAAGTAAGTAAATAAGTAAGTAAGTCAGTAAGCAAGTAAGCAAGTAAGTGAGCAAGTAAGCAAGTAAGCAAGTAAGCAAGTAAGTAAGTAAGTATACCACACTGGCGAATGAGGCGGGGTTAGCAGGAGTGTTAGTGTTGCCTCCGTCCCGTAAACCCACGTTCATGTGACCATCGTCAAATGTGCCTGGGATACATGCATACATACATACATGCATGCATGCATACATACATACATACATACATACATACATACAGACAAACATATATTTACATACATACAGGCATACATACATACATAGACAAACCCACGTTCATGTGACCATCGTCAATGTGCCTGAATGTATGTATGTATGCCTGTATGTATGTAAATATATGTTTGTATGTTTGTATGTTTGTATATATGTGTGTATGTATGTATGTATGTATGTATGTATGCATGCGTATGTATCCCAAACCCACGTTCATCTGACCATCGTCAAATGTGCCTGTATGTATGTATGTATGCCTGT
>WBZZ01001220.1:0-2500 GCA_019918135.1 Paulinella micropora
GAATAGATACAGCTCATCTATACATCACTGTGTATAGGGGTATAAGAAAAGGTCGCATATTTACCTATCTGCGCCTACACTAGGTACGTGCACACCACTACCTAATTATCACTAATAATAATTTCCCCCTATTCTATCTAAGGATAAAAATGAAGTGATAGTAGAGTCATACTCCTATCTTCCGCACTTGAGATCTCAAACATAGCATACAGTACTATGTTTCAGTTCGCTAAGGTCAAACTGGATCCCCCAAAACTATCGAATGATCAACCAGGAATGTGCAGTGAGTTGTTGGGTTGGCGCCTGCTTGTACATGAACGGCATGAATTCATTTATGAAAGAATGGGTCAGCCCCCCAGGTACCCTGAGTCACGAAGAGGCAGCGCTCGGGAAGAGACATTAATACTAAGTGTTTATTTGTATTGAGGAAAACAGAACTGATTCATTACCAAACCTCACGCCTTGAATACCTAATATGTAATATTAAAACAGAGCATCGACCGATTCGAAAAGTTTTGCATATGGTAGTTAGAGGCGTGATCTCCCATCACCACCAATGATGGCCTTCTTTGATGTACTTCCAGTCTCGTTTGGCCCAACCTGGAATTTTCCTGGATCAATGGATAGACTCTATTAACTTTTCATGTAAGCTATAAAAGCAGTACCTCTGGGTATCGCCTTTGATTTTTTGGCCTCGCCATGTCAGAACTCCATACGCGGCTGCTTTTTTATTCTGAAGAAAACAGAAGCGATAAAATCGGAACAGGCAAAAACAGAGGAATACCCCTTGCGCAGGCCGATACTTGGTCAAGGTCCAGTAGCAGGGCTCTGGATACTTCCATAGCCTGGAACGACAGAGAAACCAACATTTATCACTGGGGCATACCAAATAAACAAATAAAGCAAGCAAATAAACAACATGAAATGAAAAAGAAAATAAGTAAAATAAAATAAAATGAAAATCAAGTGGGAAAAAAAAGTGATAGATAAGAAAATAAGTAAGTAAACGAGCTTGAAAATGGAAAAAGGGGGGGGGGGAAGCCATAAATAAATAAATAAATAAATAAATAAATAAATAAATAAATACGTGGCTGGTTGAGTAGGGAATGGAGCGGCTTACTTGCGGTAAAACTTGATGCCATAGGCGTTCTTGTGCACCCAGGTGCTCCTAGCGCACCAGCATACATGGCTAGATATTGCCTGTTGTTCCTTCATTGTTTGCTTTCATATATTTATTATCGAATTTATGATATCGAAAGCCAAACGGCTCCAGCAAGAGTTACTTGTCCTCTTCCTTGTAGTCGGGGTGCGGCGGGATGACCGAGACCAAGTCGTGCAGGTTCCACCTGCCAGAGCAAACCGCGCTGCAAGGGATCGCGCAAGAGAAGGTAGGGACCCGTATTTGCGCCGGCGGTGCTCCTTCACCCAGATGTTCCAATGCTCGGGAGACATGGACTTCTGCAGCTCTGCGGTGCGCTTCTGCTTGAAGGACGCCTTGAACTCGGGCGTGTAGCGCCGGAAGTTGTAGGCCAAGACGGCGAGAGGGCGTGTTCGCAGCATCTTCGCACCGCCCCCAGTCACAGCCGTCGACAACACAACCTGCGCTAATCTACACCATGGACATACAGAGAATGCAAAGGTCGCAGTAGCACAAGCAAACTCACTGACATACATGCGCACACGCACTAGCAGCAACAGCAGCAGCAGCAGCAGCAGCAGTAGTAGTAGTAGTAGTAGTAGTAGTAGTAGCAGTAGCAGTAGCAGCAGCAGTAGCAGCAGCAGTAGCAGCAGCAGTAGCAGTAGCAGTAGCAGTAGTAGTAGTAGTAGTACTAGTACTAGTAGTACTAGTAGCAATAGTAGTAGTAGTAGTAGTAGCAGTAGTAGTAGTAGTAGTAATTTCTACCTACTAGGATGTAGTCGAGACAATGAAAGCAAGAAACAGAAGCAGAAGATATCAATAAAATAAAACCAGCCATAAAACCTCTCAGAGTACATTGCACCGATAGCGACGAAGCTCTTCAATAAAGCTATAGAACGTAATGAATATCCAGATGCACTAAAATAACTAAAGTTATAGAAATCTACAAAGCTAAAGATAGAACCTGCCCGAGAACTAAAGACCTATTTCTCTACTGCCAATTATCGCTAAGATCTTTGATACTATACTTAACAAGCAGCTGATGGCCCACCTCACCAGGTACGACATCCTTTCCTGGACTCAATATGCTTTCCGACCACACTCAAACACGACAATCACCACACTAACCATCCTGAACCACATCCACAACCTCAAAGGCCCGGGACGGTACCTACTTGCACTCTTCATTGACCTGTCGAAAGCTTATGACACCATCAACCATGAGACACTCATCCACAAGCTGCGGCATAATATAAACTTCAGTGACAACACTACTACCTTCTTCAAATCCTACCTCACAAATCGATACCAAACCGTGTTTATCCAATATGCACGATCATGAACACGCAAGATCACAGTGTG
>WBZZ01001220.1:7500-12500 GCA_019918135.1 Paulinella micropora
TGTGTGTGTGTGTGTGTTTTTTTTTTTTTTTTTTTTTTTTAATACTAATTTGGCACTAATCATCGAAAATTTTCGAGTGTTTCGTTTTCTCATGATTGTCGTGCGTAGCATATTTGACATTTCACGTTTGAAAAGGTTGAGTGAACAGAACAAACTCATATTGTTCATCCCTTGGTGCCTGCTCTGGTTTGGACAACAAAAGGGTTTGTTGATCAAATTTCAGCCAAATTAGTGTGCCAAATTTCTGTTCTGATGGGTAGTAGTAGTAGTAGTATTATTATTAGTAGTAGTAGTAGTAGTAGGCCCAGGACGGTATGTGCTTGCTTTATTTATCGACTTATCGAAAGCTTATAACACCATCGATCATGGAACACTCATTCATAAACTACGAAATAATATAAATTTTAGCGATAACACCACTACTTTTTTCAAATCATCCCCACAAGACGAGACCAAACCGTATTTACCCAATATGCTCGTTCATACCCACGCAAGATCACACATGGGATCCCGCAAGGTAGTACACTCTCAACAACGCTCTTCATTCTGTACATCAACGATATTATACTTTCACTAACACACGGCAAAGTCTTTGCATATGCAGATGACACCACACTCATCATTGCTGCCGAGAATAAAGAACAACTCCAAGAACAAGCACAAACTGATACAACTAACCTTGTCCGCTACTTCCACAGAAATAACCTAGTACCCAACCCCACCAAAACCACATACACCACAAGCATGAACAGAAGGTGCAGCTCGACTTGACTATCGACGGCAAGAAAGCTCCAACAAGAACGAAAGGTAAAAGTATTGGGTACAATCATCCAAAGCAACGTGTCCTTCCGTGAACATGTACAATCTATTGTGCTCCGACTTCAACCGTTTGTCCAAATGTTTCGCTATGTCCAACTCTAATATGCACATGTATACCCCCTACTTATGTATGGCATCTCTACATGGGGATCTGATGAATACAACACCATTATACATCCACTCATTATCATTCAAAAACGTATAATCCGTCTGATCTGGCTCAAATCATGGAGAACACCTACCGAACCACTTTTTGCCAAACTACGCCTACTCAACATACTCAACATGTATAAGTACAGCGTATGCATGGATGCATACTCCCCTATTTACCCAGCCTTCAAGGCTTTCCTAACCCTCCACTACAACAATATCCGACCAATTACAGCTGTTCATAACTACGACACTAGGCGATCATCAAAGAAACACATGTACAACGACTCAAAGACTGGTCAGTACAGCAGAGCCGCACAAGCACAATGGGATAAGCTGCAAGAACGTCTGAGAGACATCTAATACAAAGCTGAATTCAAAAATGAACTCAAGGCGTATCTCTTACACCTGCAGCAATCCTGACACTGCCTACGGGCCAAAAGAGGGCGTTGGAACCTCATCATCAGATGATACCGAGTGTGGGACAAGTTAAGCGTTGATCACATCCGCCGGAGTGTGGTTAGCCAAACCCCCTTGGGGAGTCACCTCGTGTTTTCCAGCTTTTGTGCGCGCCACCGCTATATATACAACTGAATGGGACTATAATACTTTCAACGTATATAAATACATATAATATATTATATTTATATATATATACTTTTTTTTTTTTTTTTTTTTGACGAAGCCAGAACTTTACCTTATTTTCACAACAGATTAATTTAATACTTTTATTAACTTCATATACATATTATCTTTTTTTTCATGTTATTTTACTCCATTTTATTATTTTATTTTATTTTACTCCATTTCAATATTTTTAATCTATTTTATTTTAATATTTTAATATTTTAATAATTTAATTTTTCATTATTTTTAGTAATTTGACAAGTAAGTCACCATCTAGTTAAATCAAGAGCTCTTGAGCTAACGATTTGTATGGATGACAAGAGGTTAAGCTTAACTTCATTAAATCGAAGGCCTAGGCCTAATAGTAGTAGTAGTAGTAGTAGTAGTAGTAGTAGTAGTAGTAGTAGTAGTAGTAGTGGAGGAACTGGAGAAGGAGAGAAGGAGGAGAGGTGGAAAGGCGGAGAGAAGGTGGAGGTGGAGAGAAGGTGGAGAAAAAGGAAGGACGTGAGGAGGAGGAGGAAGGAGAAGGAGGAGAGATATGAGGAGGAGGAGGAAGGAGAGGAAGGAGCAGAAGGAACTATTATATGCTAAAAAATATACCACAAAGACCCATACCTCACCAAGATCTTTGCAGATAAACGGAAATCAATCCCAAAACATAAAACAGATGAAACAAAAATAAAGCCATTCAAAAAAGCACTAATGGCATATCACTAAAACACCAACAAACATCATAATATATATACCATATGCACACACGCGAAAAAAAAAAAAAAAAAAAAGTCTATGAGGGGGGTGGTGCGGAGTGGTTTGGCTCGACTAGCTTGAGGCTGCATGTCTATGAGGTTGCCAGGCTTGGGCTGGTGCTTATGGATATTGCAGCACTCGGCATAATCGCGAGTACGCCACGTCGAGCCTTACTACGTTCTGCACACCACCCTCCTGGCTACGATGGCCCCTGGGTGCGAGTGAATTGCGTTAGGTGCTGCAGTTTCCTTAAGAGCTGTCTCACTGACTGTCAATTGATCTCACTTGCGCCCATTGTTAGTTATGTCTGACCTCTGCCGGCGCTTTCTGCTCTTGCCTTCTAGTTCAGTATTTATTTGTTTGTGTTTGCTTTTGGTGTTTGTCGCTGCCTCCGTTGTTGTCTTTTGTATTGTTTTGTTTCTTTTGTTTCGTTTGTTTTTTTGTTTCTTTTATTTTTTGTTTCTATTCTCTTTTGTGTTTTGTTTTTTTATCTTTCTTCGTTGTTTTTTTCTTCATTCTCTATTCTTTTCCCTGTTTTTTTTCTTTTTCTCTTTGTCCCTTTCTTTCTTTCTTTCTATATTTTTTCTCTTTCTTTTCTCGTCCATTTTACTCTTTCCAGGAGCTTTCTGTTGAACCTTAGTTCCAGATTTTCTTATGAGCTTGTACTGTCGTTCCTCGGAACCAGAATTCATTTGAATTAAGCTCTTCTTAATTTTTTTCGTCTCGTTCTCATTAAACCTTGCTTACTGTTTTAAAAAAAGAAGAAAAAAAAAGGGGGGGGGGGAACACCAGGCTTGCTCCTTGTCTACTACCTGAAGGAGAACTCTCCGAATCAGTCGACGTATATGGTCAACCACGCCCACTCCCAACTTCCCCCCCTCTCTTTCACTTTTTTCTAGCAACTTCCCCCCCCCCCCTCTCTTTCACTTTTTCCAGTTTTTCTCATGAAAAAGAAAAGAGGGGGGGGGGGCCGCCACACATAAACGACTACACCTTGACAATAAGATATATGCATAACATAACATAATAATATCACCGCGCAATATCTAAACAGAAATATTAATATTAATAACTATGGTATAATATTAATACTGAGCCGCTGAATACTAATTTAATATCTTCCTTAATACGCTCAACTGATAACTAGGTTTCCACCTTAGATAAAGAGTACTACTATGATAAAGGTATAACTTACTAGCTATACTTTTCACGTGGACGTTCCCAGAGTCCAATTGTAAAATTGTTCTCTCAACAAAAGCGAAGAAGAAGAAGAAGAAGGAAGGAGGAGAAGCTTACTTGCTATACTTTTCACGTGGACGTTCCCTGAGTCCAATTGTAAAATTGTTCTCTCAATAAAAACGAAGAACACTGCCCCTCTTCTACATAAACTGAAACTTCTTGACATCTATAACTTAGACATATACAGGGTATGTATGAAACGCATCCATACATACACTCAACAAAAATAAAACACCAACCAATACATGATAATAAATACATTAGCACGTATACTGCACATAACCATCGCACCCGTTACGCTAAGAAAAGAAAAATATATATAGACAGAAACGATCTGAAACGACCCGCACTTCACGCAAACTCATGCTAACATCGAGGCAGTGATCAGTGTCTGGGGTTGTAGTTATTAATATATTTAAACTTCGAGTCCGGCGTTAAGAGCCTGATTAATTAATAAGTATTGCTTAAGTTCTTTTTTGAATTCGCTTAGTTTGGTTCTATGAAAAATATGTTAGGGTAATTTGTTGAATAACAGCGATTTGCTTTAGGCAATAGCTGCTCCATGAGAAATAGTAATTTCATGAGTTATAATTCTCTCTAAAAAAATAGAATCCAAGGAGAAGAGCGAGAAAAAAATGAAACCGCAAACGGTACTTTCCTCGCTGTGGGTGTGAGGCCTTCTTACCGTGAAACCGATCCCAATTCCAATTGCGGCCTACACGCGGTCTTCACACATCCAGCCAGGCAAATGTGGTGAATGGTTTGCTATAGACAAGGTGGCACCGATCACAGGGAATGGTCAGGCAATTTATGGGACATTAGCCTACTCAAAGTACATCTTGTAACAATAATAATAATTTATTAGATAAGGCATCCTTTTCTGATGAAGAGATTAAAGAGGCTGAGTCTTCTTTAAAACCTAATAAGAGTGTTGGACAGGATGGTATCTCTGGTGAACTTTTTCTTAATTTGTTGAACACTGCACCAAATGTCAAACAGTTCTTTGTTCTCTTATTTAACAGATGCTTACAAACAGGCACGAAACCTTTGGATTATACAAAGGGAATAATAAAGCCTATTTATAAAGGTAAAAGAGATAGACTAAAAGCTTCTCAGTACAGACCGGTTACACTGTTGTCTGTTATTGATAAGTTCTATGCTACGCTTTTATTGAATAGATTGAAGGCGTGGGTTGATTCATCTAATCTTCTGCCTGTTGAACAGGGTGGTGCTCGTAAAGGGAGGGGAAGTCAGCACCAAATCTTTCTTCTTCACGAAGTTATTACTATTACTAATCACAAAGGTCCAACTTTTGCTGCCTTTCTTGATGTCTCTAAAGCGTTTGATTCTGTGGAGAGAGACATTTTTTTGGAGGAAACTAGAACATTTGGGTATATCTTCTTTTTTCCTGTCCGCCC
>WBZZ01001220.1:17500-70000 GCA_019918135.1 Paulinella micropora
AGTAGGTGGTGGTGTTTCCAGGCAGTTTGTCAAGCCAGGCCATCACTATAAGAGAAAGCAACGCGACTACTGTCCTTGTCACAGGATCAGAGTCGCCACCACATAAAGAGGTATCAGAAGTAGCAACGGAGGGAGTTGGTAAAAAAATCTGGAGATGGTTCGTGTTGCAGCTTTCCATCAAACCGCGCGTGGATGTCTCGCTTGGCTGGCTTCTCTCACACTTGGGTACACAATCCACAACAATTGAATTAGTTTCTTTCTTTTTTTTGGTGGTGGTGGTGCTTGGGGGGGGGGGGGGGGGGCGCTGTGGGAGGAGAATGGGCTGCTAATGTAATGATGGTTTGCGATGGGAAGTATCTGCACTCGCCTTATCATATTTAATGCGTGCGATGCTGTGAAGGTACCGACTTAGTGCCTTCGTTTGAAATCGGTAATCGTGCATTCTTATCTGGCTTGCGTGTTATAAATACTCAGTGCATCATTATGCATATATTTCACACTTCGATCGATTGGGTTAGATCGTATGTCCAAGCACTGTTGCACCCCACGTCGCAACCAGGTCCCTTTTCTACCTGCAGTGGGTCTGTTCTAATCCATTCATGTGCACATGCTGCTGTACTCAGGAAGTGGAAGCCTGTCTGACCTTTTTCTCCAACCTCGCTCAATGGTGCGTACTGGCACATCGCCCCACCGCTTTTTGTCATGCACCTGGCCCTTCTGGCCCGAGCCTTGATGTGTGTGTGCGTGTAGGACCAACTCTGTGATGAGCGCGCTGAATGGTATGTTTGCAGTGAAAAGGTCATGTCCTCCTACGTCTTGTTCTGTCTAACTTTGCCAGACGTGTACAAACGAGATTGCACTAGCTGGCAATCATTTATGTTTCTATATGTTACTTACGGTAAGTCTTATTACACCTGTTAGTGCCCAGAACAGATGCCTAACGCAAAATATGCGTATTGCCGCGTGTTTATTTACCACTACGGCGTTCCATTTGCTTTATGCTTAAACATATTCCTTCCAGTATATACTGAGTGAACGGCAAATAATTTGCAGTTTCCGCTGTTGTAACTGTATTGTGGTGCAGCGACCACGCCCTGGACCTGTCCACGCTGCGGACGGCCGAAGCGTTTGTGCCCATCGTGGCGGTGCTCAAGGATTACCCCGAGGATGAGGCCGCGCAGTCTGTGCCACGTATCGAAGCCGCCCAAGCAGACGATGAGGGCCTGCTGGAAGTCAAGCGCGAGGCCAAGCAAGAGCAGTCCACCTTGCTGACCGCGAAAGAGCTGAACAAGCTGCTTGAACAGCAGGCAGCGGAGTTTGACGAGCAGATCGCATCCTTCGCCAAGGTGTACCCGGAAGAGAAGGATTTGATTCGGCAGCAGGATGCAGCTCTCTTCTTCGCTTGCAATCACATGAACGCTCTGTCCACCGCTCTGCAGCAAACACTCGACCACGTGGAGGAGATGCTGCGCAGCCAGTTGATCGCAGCTGTCGGCAAAGAGCTTACCCCCTCCGACTTCGACCAGTACATGAACTTCCACTTCAGGAAAATACTCAAGGCCGCCTACCTGCCTGCTCCCTTCTGCTATGCTGTACGCCGCCCGGACCACTACCCCGAAGGCACGTTGACGATTGAGGCGCAGGTGCATGGAATGGACGTACCACAGCCCATCATCACACAGGCAAGTCAGAACCCCAGATTCAAAGAGCAGCCCATGAAGTTCAAGCTGAATGCAGCTACGGAGGTGACTTTCGCGGGGCCACAATATTTGCACGGTTGGTTGACTTACCAATACGCGGGCGCGGGCTCGCACAGCTACCAGATCTCGTGCCGCGCACGTCAGTACAGCTGCTTCATCGTCATGATCGGCACGCTCAACTCCGCCACCGATTTCGCGCCCAGCCACGCCATGATCGTGCAGAACAAGGACGAGTTCATCATTCCCTTGCTGCTGGAGCACCTGCCCACTGCCAAGGAGTTCAAGGATGCAATCGCGTCGCTCAGCCCAGAGCAACAGCGCTTCTGCCAGGCGGTTCGGTCGATGCAGCTGGAGTCGACGCTGTTTGGTCTGTGCGTGATCCAGATCAAGCCCCAGCTAGAGAAGCTGCTCCATCTAGACAACACGTCCCTCACTAAGGAGAGGCGCCTGACGCACGAGTTGTTGAAGCTCTTCATCAAATACCAGATATCCTCAGATTTGGTCAAATTCGACGGAGAAGCCAAGTCCGATTCAGCCACCAAGGTAGAGCAAGTGAGAAAACAGGTGAGCTCTTTGCTGAAAGAGATCAAAGAGGAAACCGAAGCAGAGCTGGCCGACAAGCGAAAGGAGGTTCAGTACCAGCATGCACATGATATTGCTCTCCATGATCTTGATATGGCGGTGCGTGAATTGCAACCAGCCTACAGTATGAAGAAGAAGTCCAAGATGCGGCGCTCCGAGGCCAGGCCGGTGGCAACGGCCCTGGCCATGTCATCTGCGCCCATGCCGCCAGTGTACAGCGCTCCTCCTCCCCGTTCCGTCCAGCCGACATCCGCGCCCCCGCCTAAACCTTCACCGCAGCCCGCCCAGCCCGCCCAGCCAACACCGCCCGAGCGGAAGAAAACGCCGAGTGTGGAAGGTCCTTTTTATGAGGGGAGAACAAAGGCATACAACACATAGTAAACATGTAAACAATCAGACAGTGCGAGGAAGAGAACAGTAAGGTGTAGTTATCAGGAGGGGCAGGTGCATGCTTTATGGGTGTTTGCACTGTGTTCTCTGGACGGTCGCAGGCCCATCCGGCGGCGAGGAGGGGTCCGTCGCCGTCGACTACACGTAAGACATCCAATACACACTCTCTGGCGCTGTACCTAATTTAAGAGATAGGGGTGCGCTAGGCAGACCTTAGCAAATGCAGAGATTTTGTGGGTATGGAAAAGTTATCAATATTTGAAAGGGCGATCATGAAAAATTTTGAGAAATTTGAGACAGGAGACAGGAGAAGGGAACATATGCTTCCAATATCGCTTGTTGGTGGTAGTTCCTTGCCTGCTGCATTGGACGCGCAATTCTTGTCGCTGGATCAAGATAATGCTCTGCGAGCAGGTAGGCACTCGGATAGATACACTCACAATGCACTTGAGTCCGCGTGTGATGGGTTGGGTGTGAAATGTGAAACCTGTAGGTATTCTCAAGGTGGGGGACTCATGGACCAAGAAGTCTACCAAAAGCGTGTTGGCCAAGCAAGAAACCACTCAGCTGCAGGGTAAATACCGCATGAAGAGATACAGCTCGACTCAAAGGAACAAAATGAAGGAGATTTATACGTAGGAGACATGTTCTTATGAATCAAGTATAAATTGTGGAAAATAATTGAAAAAGAAAAACGGTCACATGAAAGTATATTAGAAAATCATTACTCACAAAGCGTAGAATGTGCAATAGGTCGAAGGTAAATGAAAGGATAAGTAAACTAGGGAAGAGAGTGGGTGTGTTGTGCAGGCGATAATCTCAAGGACGAGAAGAATGCGGCCTTCGACCTGCTCGATGCCCTGTCGCGTTCCGGTACATCCCACATGCTCACTTCACCAGCACTTCCTTTGCTTTGCTTCGTTCTATGACCCTTCTTCTTTTTATGACATGCCCTGCCACCTCAAGCACCTCAAGAATTTCGACGTCGTGTGGGCTTGGTTTTTTGTGTTTTGTGGGATGTGAGAATGTCCTTAAATGTTGTAGCATATTCTTAATTTATGCTTTTTTCCTGATTGTGTCCTGTGTCTTGAGGCTGCTTTGTGCACCTCTGGTTGCTGTGAGTAGGTGAACTGGAAATATCTGAGTCGGAGATGCACATCATCCTGCCTGTAAATTTCTATCTCTGTCTCTCTCCAGCATGTTTCTCTCTCTCTCTCTCTCTCACACACACACACACACACTCTCTCTCTCACACTCTCTCTGTCTCTCTCTCTCGCCCCCCCCCCCCTCTCTCTCTCTCACTATTATTCTCATTTTTTTCTTTTCTGAAAACACACACATTTATTTATTTTCGGCTTTCCGTCTGCATTCCAACTGCAACTTGCTTCGATCTTGCAGGTGACTCACTGCTTCTACTCGACGCTTATCGATACTGTGGTGCAGAAGAATGTCAACCCTGTCGAGAAGGTCAGGCTAGATCATCATCGCTGTGGCTTATGCAACTGCTCTTCGGGCGCAGCTTGTCGTGTCCGTTTCCCGACTTTTCTTTTTATGACTTCGCTGCCTTGATTAGGTGGAAAGAACTTCCTTGATACTGGGCTCAATGATTCAGAGACAACCGGTCCTTTCTGTTTGCTACTTTGTTCCAGTCGTCCTGTATTTTTATCTTATTTACTTGGCTTTGTAAATAGTATCTCATTTACTTGGCTCTGTAAATCGTATCTTGTGTTCGCTCACGTATCATATAGGTGGATTCTCTGTTGCAATCGTCGCAAGAAGCACGTTTGCGCCTGTCCTCACCCATGCTCTTCAAGGCCGAGCAGATCAGGTCGATCTGCTTCTATTGTTAGATGGAGCGCTGTGTAGCTTTGGCTGTGCGTTGTCTGTCGCAGCCTCCGTGCCTAATCTGGACATGTACTTACATTCAATGATGTGTGCCTGTCAGAGGTAGCGAGGGTGAAGATGATTGACGTCAAGGAGGCTCGATAATTATCATGGAAATTCAGAAATGAAGGGCAGCCTTCACTTCCAAACGGCAAACAACTCATTGAAAGGTATTGGTTATGACTTTAGGTTTTAAAAAATTCAACGACAGAAATTAATATCATTAAGGTGTATTAATGTAAATGTCGCTAATGACATTCAAGTGAAAATAGAATAAAAATTTTCAATTTGACATTAAATTTGAATTTAATTTGGATTTTGGGACAAATTTCTCCTTCGGTCTTCTCCTCCTCCTCCTCTTCTTCTTCTTCTTCTTCTTCTTCTTCTTCTCCTTCTTCTTCTCCTCCTCCTTCTCCTTCTTCTCCTTCTTCTTCTTCTTCTTCTCCTCCTCCTCCTCCTCCTGCTCCTCCTTCTCCTTCTCTTTCTTCTTCTTCTTCTTCTTCTTCTCATTATCATCATCATTATTATTATTATTATTATTATTATTATTATTATTATTATTTGGACACCGTGATAGCCCAGTGGTCAAGTTCTACCATCTGGGCCCTGTCGCCAGTTCGATTCCCGTCGGTGCCACCAGTATTTTCATTGAACATACCGGTCTATTTCTGGACCAGTATTTTCATTGAACATACCGGCCCGTCTGGAAGTGTTGGAACTGCCCTTGCGGGGATGTCATTAGAGCTTATCGTCAATTCTTCGTACTCCCCTCACGGGTGAGACGATGGAGGCGCATGTGCAGAAATGCATCAGCCATTGACAGAGAAGCACTATTATTATTATTATTATTATTATTATTATTATTATTATTATTATTATTATTATTATTATTATTATTATTATTATTATTATGGACACCGTGATAGCACAGTGGTCAAGTTCTACCATCTGGGCCCTGTTGCCAGTTCGATTCCAGTCGGTGCCACCAGTATTTTCATTGAACATACTGGTCCGTCTGGAAGTGTTGGAACTGCCCTTGCGGGGGTGTCATTAGAGCATATCGTCAATTCTTCGTACTCCCCTCACTGGTGAGACGATGGAGGCGCATGTGCAGAAATGCATCAGCCATGGACAAAGAAGCACTATTATTATTATTATTATTATTATTATTATTATTATTATTATTATTATTATTATTATTATTGTTATTATTATTATTAGTAAATCTGCCTTGGAGTGTTGACTGTGACATATTTTGAGGGAAATCCCGATGAAAAAACCTAGTCACACTTGCTAAACAGAGTTCCAGCTCAATGGCCTCAAGGCGTTAAACTGTGACGCCAACTCATAACCCTTTGGTGGTGGATGCTGGGGAGGAGGGTCGTTGCGCGCGTAAAAGATCTTAAACTCCGCATATGCTGGTTGATAGCCCAGGACCCAGCAGACACCAGATTGTTATGGGTGGTGTTTCGAGGCAGCTCTAGCAACCGCGCTTGGTGTATGCACTTGCACATTCGGTGACGTCTTACAAGAGGTTGCTGGAACTGCGGAATAACCTCGGCTTAGTGCAGTCTTGCCCTCAGGAGCTCCATCGGTGGCCCCGATCATCAGGCGAGAGACTGACACGGGGGGGTGGAGGACCTCGAACAAGGGTATTGGAGGCTTATGTCCGTTGAGGATATGCCATTAGCTGCATCAGTACGCCTCAGATATAGTATTATTATTATTATTATTATTATTATTATTATTATTATTATTATTATTATTATTATTATTATTAATGGAGGCACATGTCCAGGATCTGGATCGGATGCTATAGTCTGAGGAAGCCTATTATTATTATTATTATTATTATTATTATTATTATTATTATTATTATTAGGGAGTACATAGGCCATCGGTCCTTTCCATGGGCTGATTGGTATAAAGCTCCTAGAGTAATGTTCTATGCCGTCACTTCCTTTATTCCACCGATTGGTGTGGAGACTTTCCTTATGGAATGGAGGACTGGATGCACATGGCCTTTTGGCTCAGCAATTGGCAGGAGATACACTATTATTATTATTATTATTATTATTATTATTATTATTATTATTATTATTATTATTATTATGGACACCGTGATAGCCCAGTGGTCAAGTTCTATTATCTGTGCCCTGTCGCCAAATCGATTCCCGTCGGTGCCACCAGTACTTTCATTCAACATACCGGTCGGTCAGGAAGTGTTGGAACTGCCCGTGCGGGTGTGTCATTAGAGCCTATCGTCAATTCTTCGTACTCCCCTCACGGGTGAGGCGATGGAGGCGCATGTGCAGATTTGCATCAGCCATTGACAGAGAAGCACTATTATTATTATTATTATTATTATTATTATTATTATTATTATTATTATTATTATTATTATTATTATTATTATTATTATTATTTAGGGAGTACATAGGCCATCGGTCCTTTCCATGGGCTGATTGGTATAAAGCTCCTAGAGTAATGTTCTATGCCGTCACTTCCTTTATTTAACCGATTGGTGTGGAGACTTTCCTTATGGAATGGAGGACTGGATGCACATGGCCTTTTGGCTCAGCAATTGGCAGGAGATACACTATTATTATTATTATTATTTAATAATAATAATGATAATAATAGTGCTTCTCTGTCAATGGCTGATGCATTTCTGCACATGCGCCTCCATCGTCTCACCCGTGAGGGGAGTACGAAGAATTGACGATAAGCTCTAATGACACCCCCGCAAGGGCAGTTCCAACACTTCCAGACGGGCCGTTATGTTCAATGAAAATACTGGTCCAGAAATAGACCGGTATGTTCAATGAAAATACTGGTGGCACCGACGGGAATCGAACTGGCGACAGGGCCCAGATGGTAGAACTTGACCACTGGGCTATCACGGTGTCCATAATAATAATAATAATAATAATAATAATAATAATAATAATAGTGCTTCTCTGTCAATGGCTGATGCATTTCTGCACATGCGCCTCCATCGTCTCACCCGTGAGGGGAGTACGAAGAATTGACGATAAGCTCTAATGACACCCCCGCAAGGGCAGTTCCAACACTTCCAGACGGACCGGTATGTTCAATGAAAATACTGGTCCAGACGGAGCGGTATGTTCAATGAAAATACTGGTGGCACCGACGGGAATCGAACTGGCGACAGGGCCCAGATGGTAGAACTTGACCACTGGGCTATCACGGTGTCCACAATAATAATAATAATAATAATAATAATAATAATAATAATAATAATAATAATAATAATAATAATACTATACTATATCTGAGGCGTACTGATGCAGCTAATGGCATATCCTCAACGGACATAAGCCTCCAATACCCTTGTTCGAGGTCCTCCACCCCCCCGTGTCAGTGTC
The DNA here is from genome assembly GCA_019918135.1 of Paulinella micropora. NCBI lineage: Eukaryota > Cercozoa > Imbricatea > Euglyphida > Paulinellidae > Paulinella > Paulinella micropora. Next base: position 25,446 of record WBZZ01001220.1, read on the forward strand.
TCGCCTGATGATCGGGGCCACCGATGGAGCTCCTGAGGGCAAGACTGCACTAAGCCGAGGTTATTCCGCAGTCCCAGCAACCTCTTGCAAGACGTCACCGAATGTGCAAGTGCATACACCAAGCGCGGTTGCTAGAGCTGCCTCGAAACCCCACCCATAACAATCTGGTGTCTGCTGGGTCCTGGGCTATCAACCAGCATATGCGGAATTTAAGATCTTTTACGCGCGCAACGACCCTCCTCCCCAGCATCTACCACCAAAGGGTTATGAGTTGGCGTCACAGTTTAACGCCTTGAGGCCATTGGGCTGGAACTATGTTTAGCAAGTGTGACTAGGTTTTTTCATCGGGATTTCCCTCAAATATGTCACAGTCAACACTCCAAGGCAGATTTACTATATCTGAGGCGTACTGATGCAGCTAATGGCATATCTTCAACGGACATAAGCCTCCAATACCCTTGTTCGAGGTCAATAATAATGATAATAATAATAATAATAATAATAATAATAATAATAATAATAATAATAATAGTGCTTCTCTGTCAATGGCTGATGCATTTCTGCACATGCGCCTCCATCGTCTCACCCGTGAGGGGAGTACGAAGAATTGACGATAAGCTCTAATGACACCCCCGCAAGGGCAGTTCCAACACTTCCAGACGGACCGGTATGTTCAATGAAAATACTGGTCCAGACGGAGCGGTATGTTCAATGAAAATACTGGTGGCACCGACGGGAATCGAACTGGCGACAGGAGGGCCCAGATGGTAGAACTTGACCACTGGGCTATCACGGTGTCCAAATAATAATAATAATAATAATAATAATAATGATAGGCTTCCTCAGAATATAGCATCAGATCCAGATCCTGGACATGTGCCTCCTTTGGGTCACCGGGGTCAGCCGATCCCAACGCATTGTCAGAACACCAAACAGACATAGCAGCAACAGCAACAGCAGTGGCAGATGGGGGCTGTGAAGTGCATGAAGAGCTAGATGCGAGGGTGTTAGCTGAAGAGAAGAACTCGGAGACACTACGCTGCGCTCCCGAACCCCTCTCTCTAGCCAGGACGTCCACACTGCGCGGACGGCCGCGCCGCGCAACATCAACGTCACTTGGGGGAGAGGGTGGGACAGAAGCTGATGGAACCTCAGTGAGGTCAATCACCTCCTCGCCCCCATCCTCCACCCCAAGCTCCTCCCTTTTACCCTCCCTAGCAGACCAACACTCAGACACATATGATCCAAACAACACATCCAACTTTGGAGGGGGACGCAACGCTGTAACCCCTAACAACGCAGCAAGCCTAAAGTTACTGCGGAAGCGCGACTTCCCCTGAAAAAGCTTACAAAACAATCGTGATTGATCCACAGGCGACATATCATCCCAACCCTGCCGCACAGAGCCCTCCCGCTCCCGCCCAAGCAACACATCCTCCACCACAACCTCACCACCTACGACCTCACCACCCTCCTCACTCCCTCCATCCCCCTCAGCACCCCCCACAACCATGCCACCGAGCCTCTGCATACTCAGCAACAGCTGCTTACGTCTCCCCTCATGCATGGGGCAATCCCATAAGAAGTGCGCAAGGGACTCATTGACATCATCATGACAACAGAAGCAGCGAGGGGACATGCCACTTACCAACTTGCTGCGGTACAACCGAAGGCGGTTGTTGCAGCTGAGCAACCTTCTCCGAAGCAGATTATAATGCGCATCATCAAGGGCTACCCATCTTGGGAACTCCTTAGTTCCAAAGACTTGTCTTAGGATGACTCGCAGGCCATCAGTAAGATCGCTGCCTGCCTCTCGCTTGTCCCACATCAGTTGCTGCACCATCTTGACGTCCTGCTGAAGGGCCCACTTGTCCACAGTCGAACTCCAACCCTCGAGGTCCTTCTCTGAGCTATTTAGGAGCTCCTGAAGCCCTTGTTGTAGATCCATTGAGTCCCTGATAGCGCCTTCGGCCTCCGCAGTCCAGTCGGATTTGACTTGAGATGCGATGACAGGAAATCGCTTCTCCGGTAGAACACGCAGCCGTCCATAGAACTTCAGTTGCGCCGCCCGCCGCAAACGCTCCGCACTCAAAGAGCGCGCCAGAAAGAGTGTAATCCACTTGCTTTTCTTAGGGCTGATGCCGAGAATCATCCTCATGGGGCGCAGCATTGCTGCCTCCAGCTTGGTGAGCTGCGATACGGGGGCACGCCAGACATCGAAGGCGTACTTCAGCTTGGCCCCCACAAGTTGATTCCAGCACATGAGACGATACCTAGCTTGTATCTCACCTGCACACCACAAAGAGTACCAACCTGCGGTGGCGACTTCAGTGACACGCGTAGCCCGCAGGGCCTGCTCCTTCCACTTCAGGTCGTCGGTGATAACCACTCCCAGGTACTTGTACTGACTGGTGACACAAAGCTTCTGGCCGCGAAACCACACCACGGGCTCACCTCGCTCCCTGATACTTGGCCGTTTCGCCTTGCTCGACGTGTAAATGGGCATGATTTCCGTCTTGCCGGGCTTCAAGTTGACTTCCAGCCGGTAATCTTCCGCGAACTTGGCCACAACATTGACCATCCTCTGGAGCTCGGTGCGACTGTGAGCGATGAGGGCCACGTCGTCCGCGTATAGAAGTGCCTTGATGTCGTTCAGCCGCTTCACATCCGTGATCTTGAGGGCACTCGCCAGCCGATCACACAGCTCATCCATAAAGACGTTGAAGAGTGTGGGAGAGAGAGGGGACCCCTGTTGGACGCCTACACCCTCCAGTACTTCGGGGGTGAGTGCTCCATCAACTAGCACTTGCGACGAAGTCTGCTCGTAGCACCTGCGTAGCGTGCGCCAGAACTTGCCCCTTACACCCAGCTTCCAGAGCCTCTCAAATAGACCATCTCTCCAAACAGACGGGAAAGCCTTGCGTAGATCGACGAACAGGACATACGACTCCCGCTTCTGCTGCTGACGCCCCTTCAACCTCTGCCAAAGGGTAAAGACCTGATCCGTAGTGCGACGCCCCGGGCGGAAGCCTCCCTGCTCTGGACGTAGCTTATCCGGGCCATCCACGAAGAGCGTTAGACGAGTAGCTAATAAGGACAGATACAGCTTACCAAGGCAACTAATAATCGAGATATCCCTCCAGTTGTCAGGATCCGTAGGATCCCCACCCTTGGGGATATTGACGATGATTCCCTTGCCCTAAGCTTTTGGAGTCCTCTCGGCTTCTCGAATCCAGTTGAAGTACTGCGTTAAGTAGCCATTGATGTAGGCGCCGCCATACTTGAGCATCTCGTTCTTCACTTTGTCCTCGCCACAAGCTTTGTGGTTATTCAGGGCACGTTGCCTTGCAAGGACCTCCTCTTGCGTGAACGGCTTGTCCAGCTCTTCGCAAGTGTCTTCACCTACTTCATGCTCCTTCATAGCCCGGGCCACCTCATCTCTGAAGCGATCGTTCCAGTGGAACTGCCGCTTAGCTTCGGCTTCCTCCCACTCCAGCGAGCCTGCTTCTGCACAGCACTCCAGCACAACAGCCGCACTTGCCGGATTTTCCCGTGGCTTCACCGAATTTTTCCGAAATTCCTCCCACCGAGCGACCTTTTCCGGCAGCGTACACGCCAGTGCGCCATCCTCCCTTTGCACCGGCGCGGAGACCTTCGTTCTGCGTGCCCCGCCAAGCCGCTTCGCGAGTAGCCAAAAGCGCTTTGAGGATTGCTCGCGTTGACATTTGACCGCTTCTTCCTGCACTCGCTTGAAGGAGGCGGACTTCTTGGCCCGAGTTGCCTTCCGAATTTGCTTGCGGAGCCGTAGCCAATTCAGACTGGCTTCTGCATTCGATTCATCCCTCCTGTATGCTGCGTAGGCCTCCCGGCGCTGCTGAATGAGCTCCTTTAGCTCCCCGTCGAACCAATTGTTGGTGAAACGGGGTCGTATACATCTGGAGCCAAGGACCCGGTGCGCCGCCATTCGGAAGGACTGCGCCACTCGCTCGGTGACGTCATCTACCACCCGTTGGCTGTCGGCACCACCCGATAGGTCAAGCTCAGGCAGCTGATGTACTCCAAGCTTCTGTAGGCAATGCTGGAATACGTCATCGAACTTGTCGCGTAGATAATCCAGCGCTTGCTTCGCAGCGTGATCATTACCCGAGACACCAGCACCAATAAGCTTATCAACACGAAAGGACCTGTAAGGTTTTGCAGCCCGCTTTGGCCGGCGCTGGCCGCTCCACGTCAGTTCGGCCCATACTGCCTTGTGGTCCGTATCAAGATCATCTTCGCATACTCCGAACTTTGCTCCAGATGCCAAGCCAGGCGACGCGCAGATGTAATCGAGGAGGTGCTTGCCTGTGCCCATGCCGCGCTGCTCACGCCGGGACCACCAGTAGGACCCTTCCACTGGGCACGAGAAGCCGCTCAGATTTCGCAGGCCCGTAGCGACGAGGACAGCCGCGAGTCTCTTGCCGTTCTCCGAACGTACCGGTGCTCCCTTATCATCGACCTCCCCGTGCTGACCGACGATGCCCTCCTCTTTTCGGCTGCATGCCGGCCCGAGCTTTGCGTTGGCATCCGCCACCGTGACCACAAGACCTTTGGCTCCAAAAAAAGCTATAGCTGCCTGCCAGGCCGCATACGCCTCTGACGACTCTTCTTCCTGCGTTTCCTGGGGAAAGTAGCCGTTGCCCACATAGATATCCTGAGCGCCGGTAACACCCGAGGCGATACGCAGCCACACTTGCTGCCGGTGGTCGACGGGGGCTGACACCAGGTTGCAATACGGACCAAGGAAGTTAGCCACCGCGAATAGAACCCCACCCTTGCAGCGATTTTTCTCGCTGACCTCCGCAGGTTTTCCAAAAATCCGGAATCCATCCAGGCTGCATTTGGAAAGTTGCTTCTTGCCCATGCGGTGCTCCTGAGCCCCGATGACTAGCCAGCCCTCGTGCTTGTAGAATGATGCCCATTCCGCCGTGCCTACGTTGTCGTATCCCGTTTTACCCTGCCAGTTGTGACTCGCGACGAGTAGCTTGAAGCCGGTATCGAACTGCTTGGAGCGGTGCTTCTTGGCTCGTTTCCGGACCCGACGGCCGCGCTTGGCTTCCGCCCTCGTGCTGCCCCCCTCTGCAGGTGCTTGCGCAGGTTGGTCCCCCACTGCACTGGCCGCCGAATGCAGGGGCACCACATGCACATCAGCACACTCAGACACACGCTTAGGTGCATCAGCAGCCCATTCCGAAGACACCACCTGCACATCATCGACACATTCTTCATGCAGAGGCAAGACGCGATATCCCGTCGCAGCTTCCTCCTTCCGGACCGCCGCTTCCCCACGCAGATGGATGCGAATAAGCCTTCGGACACGTTCCCTGTCCCTGAACCTGCGCCCAATGGCCACATTGACCCCTCTGCCGAAGACTTTGAGATGTTTGAGTTGCTGCAACGCCGTCTGCCTGCTGTCATCGTCCTCGTAGACCAGCTCCAGGTGACGAAACATTCGCTGGCCTTGCCACTCCATTACCGGGACCACCAGACCAAGACCGCTCATTTTGGGGGCGATCTCCTGTAGATTGGCGCGTTCTGAGAGCGTCCTGCTGTGCCACCGGGCCAGCCAACCCGGTCCTGCTGTGCCACCGGGCCAGCCAACCCGGTCCTGCTGTGCCACCGGGCCAGCCAACCCGGTCCTGCTGTGCCACCGGGCCAGCCAACCCGGTCCTGCTGTGCCACCTGGCCAGCCAACCCGGTCCTGCTGTGCCACCGGGCCAGCCAACCCGGTCCTGCTGTGCCACCGGGCCAGCCAACCCGGTCCTGCTGTGCCACCCGGCCAGCCAACCCGGTCCTGCTGTGCCACCCGGCCAGCCAACCCGGTCCTGCTGTGCCACCGGGCCAGCCAACTCGGTCCTGCTGTGCCACCCGGCCAGCCAACCCGGTCCTGCTGTGCCACCGGGCCAGCCAACCTGGTCCTGCTGTGCCACCCGGCCAGCCAACCTGGTCCTGCTGTGCCACCCGGCCGGCCAGGCCCAGCCGTTCGTGCTGCTCGACCTGCCAGAAGCCTTCCTTGGGTCGCTGGTAACCGGTTCAAGAGGTGCACGCTTCCCAGGCGGCCGTGTGAGGACGAGCCTCCTGCCAACAAGCAGAGGGGGCAGGCCAGCCGCCACCTGGCGGGTCCGCGAGCCTCCCACCTCACCGCCGACCCCCTTTTCATGCCCACTCCCTGCTCCAGCCTCCTTGCCCAAAAGCCACTACCTTGGTGGGGCTGACGGTACAGGCTAAGAGCCAGGGCAGCCCCCCTGTCTTCCCCTCTCTTCGGAGCAGCCCCCCCCTGTTTTGTTCTAGGCGCCGCCGACTAACGACCGGGTGCGGCCGAGTTCGGACTCCGTTCCCCCTGGATCGACGTCTTGGGGCCTACTGCCTCGGCCAGGCCCGGCCAGCACTCCTTTCACCACCGGCTTCGTAAGCCTTCGCGGCCTGGACTTCTCTGTCAGCAGTACGCGTTGGCAGGCCTTGCAGGCCCGTGCCTGCTTGCTTCGGTTTCATCTGCTTCGTCCACTAGCTCCTAGTGCGGGCGCCCGGGGTACGGACCTGGGTCGTGGGCCGGGGAAGAAGAGAGGGTGTCCTTTGGGCTCCTCTCGGGTGGGCCGGGGAGGGGGGGGGGGGGGGGAAGAGGAGGCAACCACCCAGGGAAAGCCAGGCACGCTCTACCTGCCCGTGTTGGCTCCGACCCGCGGGCGCGGCCGACCCCCCGCCCCGGGCGCGGCCCGTGTCCTGCCACGCGGGAGGCCCCTCTCTCCCCACACCCGCCTGCGCACTAGCGCGGGCCACTGGCGCGGGGGCGACGGTCTCCCGCCAGGTGCCAGCAGGCTAGTGGCAGCAGCCCCCGCGTGGCGGGAGGAGAGCGAGCCTCCTCCGCCTGGTCAGCGCCCGCCGCCTGGCGACCCCCCCTCTCTCCGCACCTCGGCCGTGCCCTTCCCCAGGGGTGCCAACCCCCCCCCCTCCCCACCCCACTGCGCCCCCCCTCCCCCCGTGCCCTCCCCGCCCCCCGCACGCGCCCCCCGGGTGGAGGAGGCCGTCGTCGCGCGGGGGGGGGGGGGGGGGGTGGGACCTAAAGCCGAACCGCGGGCCCGCGTGCCACCGGCAGAAGCGAGTGCCCCGCCGTCCCACTTTACCTGCGGATGCTGTCGGGCCAGCCCAAGCTCCCGGTGGCCTACACGGGGCCGGTCGGGACCCAGGCCACGCTGGACCTCTTGGCCGACCTGCGCTTGCTAGGCCAAGGCACGTACGGCTCGGTGTTCAAGTGGGGGAAGCGCGCCCTGAAGCTAGTGAAGGATTGTTCCCGGGAAGAGGAAGCGGGCTACGCGCGGCTACAACGGCTCGGGGTGGGGCCGGCCGTGTATGAGATCCAGGTCCTGCACGGCCCCACCGCCCACAAGTGGCTGCGCCGGCGCGTGCCGCGGACGGGGGCCCTGGTCGCGGCCCTCGAGCGCCTGCTGGGCCTGCGCGGTTGCGATTGCCGCGAGACCCAGTGCGCGGACGGCGAGCAGCGCGCCGTGACCCACTGCCTGGTCCTGGTGCACCTGGAGGCCTTCGACCTGGACCTCAGCAAGTACCCGCTGCCCGGCTCGGTGCCCCGCCTGGCCACTGACTTGGTGGAGCCCGTCGCCCGGTTGCTCAAGCAGGTGGTCGTGAAAGGGGGGTGTTTCCCCTTTGATGCCAAACCTGCCAACGTGCTGCTGAAGCTCGGTGGGGAGGAGGGGGGGCCAGAGCGGCTGGCACTGACGGACCTCGATGAGGGGACCATGTATTTCCTCCGTGACCCGGGCGAGGCGGCGTCGGACGCGGCCCTCTTGTACTTTCTTAGCGCCTGCCGCGGCGACGCCCCCCTGGCGCTGTGGCACCTGCCGGGCTGGCAGGGCGCGAAGGCCGCTGCGCGTTTCCACACGGCCTGGGACCTGCTGCAGTGTGCCATCCTGCCCTGCGGTGGCTGGCGCTATTGGACTCTGTACGCGGTGGACGCCCTAGTAGAGGACTGGGACGCGTACCTGTGTTTGCTGGCCAAGCACCTGCAACGCGCGGGGGCACTGGGCCACGCGACCTTGGGCCGGCCGCTCACGGTCGCGTGGCTGCGGAACTGCCTGCGCAGCAACGGACTGCCCGAGCCGCGCACGGCAGCCTTCTGGCGCCCGCTCACCGCCGGCGGCAGCCCGGAGGCGGCGCTGGCGGAGGGGCACCCCGTGGTGGACATTTTTCTGTTTGCGGCCAAGCGCTGTTTGCAGCTGCTGCACCAACAGCGCCTGGATTGCTATGGCGCGATCCAGGAGATTGCTAGCCGGTGTTGCGGCGGGTGGCTGCGCATGTGCCTCGAGTTTTTAGGGCCGTTGGTGCAGGCCAGGTTCCGGGTGCAGGCACAGCGCGGCTCGACCCGGGGGCCGGAAAGGAAGCGGGCGCGTTCGGCGGAAGGCCCCCCCGACCGCCCGGTCGAGGCCTGACCACCGTGCTGCCACGAGGGGGAGGGAGTGGGGTGCGCCGGTCTTCCCCGTGGACAATAAAAAACCACTCGTCACTGACCAGCGTAGCCGCTCCGGTCCCGCCGGCCCCCCCCCCCGCCGCCGCCGGCGCGGCGCGGCGCGCGCCCGGTCCCCACCACTCGTCCGTGCGCGCGCGGGGGGGAGAGAAGGAAGAGCACGTGCCCCCCCCTCCCCCGCCCAGACAGACAGCGCGGCACGCTTACAAAACCTAGTCGCAGCGGAATTCGACCGACAAGCCTAGATGCAGCCGCTACCACCACCACCCCCGCCCCCGGACGACGCGCTGGCGGGTCCGCCGCCTGACCAGGCTCCCGGGGGCCTGCTGGGCCCCGACGGCCCCGACGGCCCCCCGCTGGTCCAAGCGCTGGACGTGGCTCGTGAGCGCCTGCACCAGGCCCAGCAGGCCCCGGGGTCTGTCCATGGCCGCTACGGCCTCCCGGCCGCGTGCGACCCACCCTGCTCGGTCGGCGTGCCCCACCTCGCCGTGCCCCCGGAGGTCTGCCGGCTGCTCCTGTCCTCGCTGGCGCACCGGTACGTGTTCGCGGCCGGGACGTGGGGAGCGACCGTGGGTTTGCGTGGCGTCTGCGAGGCCGACACACGGGAGGACTGCGCGTGCTGGTCCTGCCGCCTGCGGGGGCTGCACCAGTGCGAGCCGCGGCAGTGGCGCTGCCACTGCTGGGGCTGCACCATTGCGCACCGCTTCTCGGAGCGACGGCTCGTGCTGTACTGGGCGGCCGACCGGGACGAGGAAAGGGCGGCGCTGCTCCGGCTCGGGGTACGCGTCATGGCCCGGCTAGACATCGGGGTCCAGACGCCCGCCACGCTCTGGGAGGCAGCGCGCCTGGAGGAGCTGTGCAGGCGCCCCGCGTGGCGAGCCCGCCTGGCACCACTCTGCGAGGCGCTAGGGTGCCACGAGCGCTGGCGGCGGGCCGGGGGAGGCGGGGCGGCGCCCGAAGCACTGGAGCCAGAGCCGGGGGCGAGGCGCCTGTTGGCCATCGTGTCGGAACCCCTGGCCTCCAACTGCCGGTGCCGGCTGTGCGGCGTGTACAACAACCTGGGCACCTTCGGCCTCCGGGAGCAGGCTAGGGTGTGGGCTGAGCACGGGCTCGCGCCGCTGGACCCCCTGGTGGGCAAGCCCGCCGGTGGCACGGGGGGGCAGAACCGCTGGGCCATGCGCCGGCAGACCAGCCTGCAGCGGGTCGTGTCCTGCAGCCAAAACTGGTGGCTCTGGTACGACGCGCGGGGGCAAGTGCTCTTCCACCCCCGCCGGGATGTGTACTACGACTTTGCGCAGACCCTGCGCGCGCTCACCAACCTCGGGCACCTGGTCCAGTATGCGGAGGAGCGGCCCGCAGGGGAGGACAACGTGCTGCTGTATTCGTGTGACAACGGCCGACAGGAGCTGTGTGTGCTGCTAGCGTACGTGCCGAGTAGCACGGAGCTCCGGGCCGAGTGCCGCAAGCGACAACGCAACGGCGTCTTCCTCTCGACCAGCGCGCTCTACTTCCATCCCCCGGCTACGTTGCAGTGGCTAGCCAGGGCACGGGCCGGGGCGGGGCGCTCGGACCCGCACGTACGGTATGTGGTCGCCATGTTCCACGCGGCCAGGGAGCTGGCCGGCGGCGGGGAGGCCGGCGAGCCCGACGGGGCCGATGGGGCCGACGGGGCCGACGGGTGGCAGCCTTACCAGCCCGTACTCTTGTATTTTACGCAGTGTGGCTGTTAGTGGGCCGGACGGCAGGGAGTTTTCAGCCTAGCGCTGGCGTGCCCAGGCGGCGGCTGTCAGTAAAAGAAAACCTACTCTGGCACGAGACGGACGACGAGGCTCTAGCGGGGTCGGCCGGCAGAGGAAGAATGTCAGGGGGCGACGGGGCCGCTGGCGCCGCTGGCGCGGGTGGGCGTCAGGCACTCTCTGCCGGTCGGGGTGGCAGGCAAGGCCGGTCTTTTTGGGTCGGGTGGCAAGTCTTTTCCGGCCGGGTGGCACGAGTGGCCAGTCTTTTCTGGCCGGGTGGCACGAGTGGCCAGTCTTTTCCGGCCGGGTGGCACGAGTGGCCAGTCTTTTCTGGCCGGGTGGCACGAGTGGCCAGTCTTTTCCGGCCGGGTGGCACGAGTGGCCAGACTTTCCTGGTCTGGTAGATATACTCGTTTGGCCTGATATGGGCGCTGCCTTTTTGTTCTCCCCTCTCCCTTCTCCCTTCTCCCCTCTCCCTTCTCCTCTCTCCCTCCCCGCGCCCGAACATTGTGCAGCCCCCCCCCAGGCTTTCGTCCAGTATGGCGGTCGGGTGGGGGGTGCCACCGGCTGCTTCTTTGTCTCCACCGCAAAACCTGGAGAATTTCCTCTACATACGAAGAAAAATAATTGTACTACCACAAGTGCACTCAGAGCGAGAATCGCACTTGTGGGCCAGAGCCGGGCCGCGTCTCCCTTAATGGCAACGGGCTTACACACACAGATACAAATTGGCATCCTGACCGATCCTACCTATCGAAATGGAAAAAGAGAAATAATTCTATCTTCTCTTTATTTTCCCCGTAAAAAGCGGTGGTTTTTTGGTAATGAGAAAAAGGGCCGGCCGTTCCGGTAGTACCCGTATATATCCGGGAATATCCGTCGCGGGTGGCACCCCCCGAGCGGCCTCGAACCACAAGTGCGATTCTCGTTCTGAGGGCACTTAGGGCATTATTTTCATTTAGTACAAAGTTTGCCTGGTTTTACGGCGGTAACAAAGAAGCAGCCGGTGGCACCCCCCACCCGACCGCCATACTGGACGAAAGCCTGGGGGGGCTGCACAATGTTCGGGCGCGGGGAGGGAGAGGGGAGAAGGGAGAGGGGAGAGGGGAGAAGAAAGAAGGGAGAGGGGAACAAAAAGGCAGCGCCCATATCCGGCCAAACGAGTATATCTACCCGACCAGAAAAGTCAGGCTACTCGTGCCACCCGGCAGGAAAAGTCAGGCCACTCGTGCCACCAGACAGGAAAAGTCTGGCCACTCGTGCCACCGGACAGGAAAAGACTGGCTACTCGTGCCACCCGACAGGAAAAGTCTGACCACTCGTGCCACCCGGCCGGCCAAGCCAGGCCACTCGTGCCACCCGACCTGAAAAGTCTGGCTACTCGTGCCACCCGGCCGGCAGAGCCCGGCCTTTCCTGCCACCCGACCGGCAGAGAGTGCCTGGTCCTGCCGTCCGACCGGCCGGCAGGAGGTCAGAGGGCGCTGGTTCCTGTCCCTTCCCCGGGCGGGCGTAGGTCCGAGCCCGAGGTTGGCGGAGGCCAGCCGCTGGGTCCGGCGCTCGTCGTCAGCGGCGCCGACACTCCCCTGGTGACCGGGCGCCGGAGAGAAGGCAGGGACAGCTGGCGCGTGTAGGGGGCCGGGGGCGCTAGAGCCGGCGGCGCTAGAGCCGGCGGCGCTAGAGCCGGCGACGACAGCGTGTCGTGCTCCGAGCAGAGGGAGGCCGGCGCCTCAGGCCAGCGCTCGTGGCCCGGGCAGGCGCCGGCGAGGAGGGCCCAGCACCGCCGGCGGTGCTCGTGCCAGTGCAGGGCCTGGTGCAAGTAACCACAGTACAGCTGGCAACCGCACGAGCCGCACTCGTACAGCGCACGGGGCGCCGCGCGCCGACAGCGCGGGTAGCCACAGCGCAGCTGCACCCAAGCGGCGGGGGCCGCAGCGCAGCCCTCGTGCTGGCCGACACACTCTGCTCCTTGCAGGGCCAGCGCCCGGGGCTGGCAACCCGCCTTCTGGTGGCTGGCCGCGCACCGGAGGAAATGTGCCTCGCTGCAGTAAGCCTGCAGCAGGCAGCGCGCGCAGGCGAAACGCGCCGGACGCCCGCAGCCTGACGCCGCGCACGGCATGTACCGCTCCCGCGTAGGCAGGCGGAGTTGCACCGTGTACGACAGAGCCGGCCCGCCCCGTTCGAGGTCAGGGCCGCCCAGGAGCACTTGCCAGGCCCACCGCCACAGCTCACAGCCACGGCCGGGCCCCCCCCGGGGCCCGGTTCCGGCCTTCAGCCTCATTAGCATGCGTTTGCCCGAGAGGGGCGGGGGGGCGAGGGCTCCGCGTGACCCAGCCAGCCCAACGGAGGGGGGAGAGGGGCGCCGCGCCCCGTGGGGAGGCCCGGCGCTTTCTCTCTCCCCCCCCCCCCCGGAGGGGAGAGGGTGCTGCGCGCCGTGGCCGGCCGGGGGGGGAGAGCCGCGCGCCGCTGGCCCGCCGCTCCGTACCGGGCGGGGTGCCCTGCGGGGGCAGGCCGTCCTCCCCGCGCCAGCGGCCCCCCCCCCGCCAGCGGGCCACCACCAGCGGGCCAGCGGGCCCCCCGCCCACGCGCCCCCCGCCAGCGGGCCCCCCGCCAGAGCGCGTGTGCCGTGGGGGGGGGAGGGGGGGGTGCCCCCCCCCGGCCGGCCGCGACGAAGAGACAATCAGACATGTCCCGGCCGCCGGCAGCGGCCGAGAGCCAGCCTCCCCCGCCGGGCGGCCCGGCCCCGCCCGGCGCCCCGGCGGAAGCGGAAGCGGGTGTGTCGTGGTGGGTCCCGGCCCCGCGCCAGCCCGCCCCCGGCCGCCTGCTCTGGCTGGTGCCGCGGCGGGGCCGCCGGGCGGCGGAGGGGCGAGTCGTGCTGTCGCTGACCGGGCCCGGCCAAGACCAGCGGGCCTGGCTGAGCGACGTGGCGGACCCCGTGCACCAGGGCCTGGTGAGCTTTTCGCTGCACCCCGCCGGCTTTGTCCGGGGGCGCTCCGCTGGCGTCTGGCTGTACGATTACGACCGGGGCGAGGTGCTGCCCCTGGTTGAAGAGGCCAAGATGTGGCAGAAGCTGCCTCCCTCCGTCGTGCCGCGCACCCCTCGCAAGCGAACACGCGCGCTGCGCCGCCTGGGCCACGCCGCCTCCGCGCCCAAGGCGGCACCGGCGCTCGCGCGGGCGCTGGCCGCCTGGCCGGGCTGGTGGGCGCTGCGCTTTTTGCTGGAGGACGGCCGCTGGGCCCCCTTCCTGTTCTTATTCGGGCCCCGCGCCGAGCGGCTGTGGCACAGCCGGCGGCGGGCCAGGCGCCGCTGGCTCGCGGCGTTGCTGGACTCGCCGCCGGGGGGCACGGACCCGCGCTACTTCTTCGACGGGGACCTGCTGCTGCCGGGCGCACTAGACGGCCCGGCGCTGACCCCTGCCCACTTCCAGCGCCTGGGCCGGCTGCTCCGGGCCCGCCTGGCGGCGGGGCTCGGGCCCGCGGGCCGGCGCCTCGTGCTCGTCCACTACTGGCTGCGCCTGACCCTCGCCGTGCGCAAGAGCTCGTGCTTCCAACTCACGGCCTGCCCACCCTCTGCCCAGGCGCTGGTGGGCGAGCTGCTGCCGAACCTCGACCGCCGCTCGGAACACGGCCGCCACCTCTTCCCCGGCTTCTCCGACCTGCTGCGGCAGTTGTTACTGCCGGATGGCTCGCTGTGGTGCGAGGACTGGTGCGAGCCCGCCGGCGAGCACGCGTACGCGCTCAAGCCGCACGTCACGCCGGCCGTGCTGGCGCCCGTGCTCAGTGACCTCTGGGGGCTCGGCGCGGGGGGCTCCGGGGGCGGCTGCGCCCGCTGCGCCGGCGCCGAGCCACCCCCGCCCAAGCGCCGCCGCCGCGGCCGCGCGGGTGGCTCGGCGCCCACGGAGCCCGCGTGGCTGCACCCCCACCCCGGCCTCTGGGTGCCCGTGGCGCCAGGAGCAGGCCCTCGCGGGCCGCCTGCGGGACCTGGCCACGTCGGGCTGCGGCCACCTGCTGGCCAGGCTCCGGGCCCGCGGGCCGGGGGCTGACGCCTTCGTGCCCAGCGAGGAACAGCGCCGCGCCGCCAAGGTGTGCCTGCGCACGCCGGCACGCAGCCGGCCCCGTCAGCGCCGGCCGGGTCGCATCACAGCGCGCCGGCGGAGCAGCGCGCGCTCAGCCACGCCGGGCCGGGTGCGCGGAAGGCAGGCGCCGGCGCCGGCGCCAGCGGCCAGCCGCACTGGTAGTCGCGGCCGGCCTCGCAGTAGGACCGCAGCACCGCGCAGCCCGCCCGCAGCGCGCCGGGCGGCACGTCCTGGCGCGCGAGCGTAAACAGGCCCCCGGCCAGGGCGGACGCGCACGCGTAGCCCCCGTCCTGGCGGCGGAAGGGGAAGGCGCACTCGAACTCGTCCGCCGCCGCCCGCACCTGCGCGCACAGGTTCGCGGCCGCGGCCCCGCGCACGGGCGCCGCCGGCCCGGGCGCCACCACGCCCAGCACCGACCAGACCGCCGCCGCCGTGAGCGCGACGGACCGGGCGCCCGGCCGGAAGGGCCAGCCCGCCAACGGGAACAGGTAGTAGCACTCGGGCACGGCGCCGACGGCGAGGTCGGCGAGGCCCCGCGGGACGGCGGTGCCGGCGAAGTAGGCGTCCGCACACGCCTGGCTCGGCGCGTACCAGTACTGCGCGCGCAGCAGGGGTCCCCCGGGGCACACCAGCTCGCGCGCGGGGCTGCTTCGCACCAGGGCGTCCGGGTCGTCGTCCGGGCCCAGGAGGCCCGACGCCGGCAGGCGGCAGGACCGCCCGTAGCGGCAGGCACTGTACGGATCCGCCCGCGTGGCGTCCGCGCAGCGCCAGACCGACAGGCTGCCGAGCGCGCGCTCGGCCACGGGCACGGCCTCGGCCACCGCGCCCCCGGCCCAGCCCGCCACGAACGTGGTCCGCTGCTCCAGCGACAGGCCCCGCCACGTGCCCAGCTGGGCCGGCCGCGCCGCCTCGCAGAAGCGGTAGCCGTCCCCGACCCAGCCCGCCGCGCACACACAGCGCGGCCAGCCCTGCACCAGGGCGCACGCGGCCGACGGGTGGCACACCACGTACTGGCACAGGTCCAGCGGCCGGCTCTCGACGAGCTGGGCGGCGGGCACGCACAGCAGGTACGCGCGGCCGGCGCTCGTGCGCCCCACCAGCACCAGCGCCTGTTGCGGGGCGGCCGGCAGCGCCCGGCACCCGAGCTGCAGCGCGCCGCCGGGGCTCAGCGCCACGGCGCCCCGCCGCACCCAGGCGCCCCACGGGTCCAGCTCGTCCTGCGCGTACCAGTCCACGCGCGGGCCCTGGCTGCTGTTGCCGCTGCTGTTCCGCGCCAGCGCAAAGAGCTGCAGCGAGGGCCAGCCGGTACGCGCGCAGAAGCACACGCGCTCGACCCCGGCCGCCGCCTCCACGGACCGGTACGGCAGCGCGCGGGCCGCCGCCGCCGGGCCCCGCCAGTACTCGGCCTGGTCCGCCGGCGCCACCACGAACAGCTGCCCCGTGCCGCCGCACACGGCCAGCAGCGCGGCCGAGGCCGGCACCGGCACGCACTGCGTCACGGCGCAGGGCGGCGTCCACAGCGCCCGGACCGAGCAGTCGGCGTACCAGCGGTCCCGGCACTCGCCGAGCACGCCCAGGTCTTGCTCCGCACCGCCGGGCAGCCGCAGGCCCTCCTGCCAGAAACCCAGGTCCAGCTGCGCGCCGCCGCCCGCCAGCCGCCGGCCGTCCCAGTCGTACGCCGTGCCGTCCTCCAGCGCGGCCGGAGAGGAGCTATTGAAGTAGTAGTACCAGTCGAGCGCGTGGTCGGGATCCCCGTTCCGCCCGTACCGGGCGAAGAGCAGCAGCCGGTCGCCGCGCGGGGGCCCCACCAGCTCCAGCACGCCGCGGTTCACCGTGGCGCCGGCCTGCCGCAGGTGGACGGCCCCCGCGCACGCTCGCCAGGGCTGGCCGTCGTAGGGGCCCCAGGCGTCGCCCGGCCACTCGACCCGCACGTACTGCCAGCGCGGCCCGTCCAGGTACGCGCACACGGCCGTCAGCGCCGCGGCCAGCAGCCGCCAGTTGAAGAGCCGCTCACAGCCCGGGTGCGCGAGCGCCTTCCACGCCGTCAGGTCCAGCGCGCTCTGGTAGACCACCGCCGTCCGCTCCGGCCCCCGGGCCAGCAAGAGCACCAGGTCGTCGTGCCCGTCGTCGTCCAGGCCCCCGACCAGCAGCGTCTGGTCCGCCGCCGTGGCGGCCGCGTCGGAGGACGCGAAGAGCAACTGGTAGTCGTAGTCGACGACGCTGCCCAGGCCCGCGCCCACCGCCCCCGGCCCGCAGCTCAGGCCCCCGGCCGGCCACAGCGCCCGCAGCCGGCCGCCGGGGCAGTCGTACACGGCGCCGAGGCCGCCGGTGTTGTCCAGGTAGCCGGGCGCGCAGAACAAGGTGCAGTTGGGCCCGTCGGCCGCTAGGCCGTCGCACGTGCCCCAGTGCAGCCGGCCGGCCAGCTGCACCAGGAGTTCGCCGCGGCAGGGGCTCACCTCACACCCTAGCTCGCCGCGGCCCCCGGTGCCGGCCGCCTCCTGGTACCGCCCGTCCCGGCCGTCGCAGGCGCACGCGTACGAGCCGGCCGTATTGCGGCAGTCCGCGAGGGGGCTGCAGTCGTGGGTGCCCTCCCCGCACTCGTCCACGTCCTCTCACACCGTCGACAGGTGCCAACGCCCGTACGCGGGGAACACCTCCGTGCCGGCCGGGAACTCCTGGTAGGCCGGGCACGCGGCCGTCAGGTTCCCCGCCGCCGGCCGGAAGCCCGCGCTGCAGGCCACGCCGCAGCCGGTCCGGGGGCCCGCGCACTGGCTGAAATTATACGCGGGCCCGAACGCACTCGAGTCCGCGCTGCACTGGGGCAGGCTGGCGTTCCGTCCGCGCAGCACTGGGTACGACGCGAGCGGCCGGCTGTCGTTCAAGAGCAGGTAAGACCCCAGCGGGCGCGTCGTAGCGCTGTAGCCCAAGTACCCGCCGGCGGCGCGGCACTCGCACAGCTGCGAGGAGTCGAGGTAGTCCCAATACAGCACGTCCAGGCCGCGCTCGGCCGCACTGTCCAACACAAAGCCCGGCACCCACCAGTCGAAACCGGAGCCGCACCTGCTGGCCCCCGTGCCCATGCACGAGTAGTAGCGGTTGTCCGCCACCTCGAGCTCGTAGCTGGGGCTGGCGCTCGCGGCGGCTACCAGCCAGAGCATGCCGGCCGGGGCCCACGAGCGGCGGGCCGGCGTGCGTCGTGAGGGCATCGACAAAACACGCGCACACACACACACACACACACACGCACCAGCACACACGCCAGCACACACGCACCAGCACACCCCGGGGATGGCCGGGGGATGGCTGGGAGGAAGTGACTAGCGCGCTTTCTTTCTCCCCAGGGGGGGGAGGGCTTTTGCTAGTCACGGGCGGCACGGTGCGGGTGCCGGGCCCGGTCGCGCCCGCCTAGGGAAAGGAGGAAAAGCCTGGGGGGGGAGGCGCAGACCGCCCCCCTCCCCGCCCTTTCCCCCCTCCCTTGTCCACCCCCCGCCCCTCTCCCCGGCCCTGGCTCGTAGCCGGAGTGGTTGGCCGGGTTCGGGCGCCCCAACCAGGCGTCCCGGCCGGTGCCGGGCAAGCTACCAGCCTACTCGAAACTCTTTATTCAGGCAGCGGAGGGCCGGGGCCCGTGCACGTTGGGCGACTGTGCTGGCTAACTGGTGCTGTACGTGAAGTAAAACAAGCAGCCCATATAAACCCGGGCATTCGAGTCATAATACACCGTGCCGGTACCCCAGGTGTGCGGACAGTTCCCGCAGGGCACCAGGAATAGTAACTGGCTGCCGGGCGTGTCCACGACCCGCCATTGCACGCAGTCCTGCTGGTTCGAGGCGGGGTGGAGCACGAAGCGCAGGCCAAACTCGTCGTCGGTGATCGGGTCCCAGCCGTACTTTTCAAACCCAAAGAAATAGTGGATGTCCTTGGTCACTGACACCGCCAGGTTGCGATAGAGGCTATTGTCCCCCGTGCCCCGACCGTAGTAGTTGTCGTACAGGTAACTGCTACCCAGCTTGAACGCCACCCAGCCCCCGGACCCCGCGGGCTCGAGGGAGAGGGGCACCGCGTCCTCGTCATAGGGGCTGCGGCAGGGCGAAGCGAACGGGTAGTTTCTGCTGCTGTCCATGTCGACACACAACCGGCCGTATTCGATGCGCAGCCGCTGGAAGTCGCGGCAGGCGTAGCTGCCCTCGGTATCCTGGCAGTACACGCACGGCCGGCTGGTGATAGTGCCGCACCGGTCAGAGCAGGCGCGGGTTTCCCACGTCGACGCCACGCATTCGTTCACGTTGGTACACGTGACGCCGTTGCCGGCGTAGCCCGCGTTGCACGTACAATAGAAGCTGCCCACCGTGTCAGTGCAAGTGGCCCGGGCATCGCAGTTGTGTGTCCCGACCGCGCATTCGTTCTGGTTGACGCAGAGTCCGTCGACGCCCGAGGCAGAGAAGACATAACCCGCCTGGCACTGGCAGCTGTACCCCAGGTACGGGTACTGGGACACGCACAGCTGGTGGCACGGCGGTGGCCCCAACTTGCACGCATTCGGGTTCAGGTGCTGGAACGAGCTCAGGGCGCGCTGGGACAGCCCGAGCGCCAGGCCGTCCGTCAGGTAGGCAAAGGCGGACAGCTCGGAATACGCCTCCGACACCAGATAAAACCCCCACGCCAGGTCCGCCACGATGCCGCAGTAGCCGGCCGCCGGGCCCAGCACGATGGCGGACTGCAGCGCGCAGGGGCTCGACGCACAGGTCAGGCAGTACCCGTAGCTCTGGGCCACGGTCCGGCTCGTGACCTGCTGCCCAAAGGCCGCGGGGTCGGCCAGCGCGGGCCACAGCACGTGTCCGCGCTCGGACAGACCAAACACCACGTCCTGCCAGGCGGGGCGCGCGTAGCACTCGTCCTTGGTCCGCAGGTAGCGCAGCGGTAGGGTCGGCGCGCCGGCCAGGGCGTAGTCGGCGTACATGCACCCCTCCTGGCCCCGCAGCGTGATGAGCTGGCCTAGCTTCGACCAGGTCGCCGGCTCCAGGATCACGTCGCTCGGCGGCGCCGGAGCGGACGGAGCGGGCGCCGAGCCGGACGCCGACGGCGACGCGCTGGGCGTGCGGGAGCTGCTCTGGGGCGTGCCGGACGCCGACGGCGACGCCGAGGCCGACACCTGCGAGGCGTTGGCGGTCAGCAGGTAGAAGGCCTGGTCAAAGCTGGCCGAGCCGGGACAGCTACCCCGCGACAGCACGCCGTCCCTGGTCTGGAGGCAGCCACAGGGACCACCAGCGCAAAGCGCGGTCAGCGTGTACAAGCGGCCCGCGCGGGCCGCGAGCCTGGCGAGCACGGGCTCGTAGGGCTGCAGCCGCCACCGAGTGGCGTTGCCGGGGCCCTCGACCAGGTAGCAAGGCCGGCCGGCCTGGCCGCACGCGAGGTACTGGTCCGCGGGCCAGTAGCGCAGCCGGTACAAGAAGCGGGCCTCGTCGGGCACCACCTCCCACTGGTGCCGCGCGCGCAGCTCCGCCGCCACCTGCAGGCGCGGGTCCAGCCCCTGCGCGGCGTACGTGGTCGCCCACACGTCGGCGCCCGCGACCCACGCCAGCGCCTCGGTGCCCGGGAAGTCCACGGCGGAGCTGACCAGGTTGACAGGGCCGGCCAGCAGCTCCGGCGGCAGGGCGCGCGGCGACGGGCTGGCGGACACGGCCGTGCGCGTGGGCGACACGCTGGCCGAGCGGGAGGCGGAGGGGCTGGCCGGGCGGGAGGCCGACGCCGACCGCGACGCGCTCGTGCTGGCCGAGGCGCTGGCGCTGTCGGAGGCCCCCTGGCTCCGGCTGGGCGTGGGCGAGCGCGGGGGCGTGGGCGTCGCCGTCGCCGTCGCGCTCGTGCTCGCCGCGGGCGACGCGGACGCCGTGCGGCTGGGCGTGGCCGACCCCGACGCCGTGCGGCTGGGCGTGCGCGTGGGCGGCTCCCCGGGCCTCGCCGGCGTCAGCAGGCAGCCCCCGTCGGCGCACAGCGAGCGCGCCTGGAAACCGGCCGGGCCCAGCAGCAGCTGCGACTCGCAGGCGCCCGGCGCGAGGCGGAAGTGGCCCCCGGGCGTGACCTCGAGGAACACTGCCTGCCCCGCGTCCCGGTAGTCGTTGGGATGCCACTGCGCGGTCGGGCCCGCCCCCGCCGGGGGCTCGCACGGCGCCGCGGCGGCACGGAGGGCCAGGGCTAGTTGCAGGGGCTGGTAGCCGGCCACGGTCGCGCCCGCCGCCGGCCACTCCACGTGCCCATTGTGCACGTGCACGGCCAGCTGCAGCTCCTGCGCCCGGGTGGCAGGCGGCGGCGGGCAGGCCGCGAACAGGGGCAGCTGCTGCCACAGCAGGCGCTGGGGCCAGAAGCACAGCCCGTCGTTGTTGCGCAGCACCCAGGTCTCGTCCCGCAGCGACGGCGTGGGCGACACCGACACGCTCGCGCCCAGGGGCACCTCCACCAGCACCAGAGCCGCCCAGCCGGCCGCGCCGGCCCGCGCCACGTCGCCCAGCCGCGCCGGTTCGCGCAGCGCCCGCCGCCCGCCGCCGCACGAGTACACCAAGTTGTGCAAGGCGCCGCTCGCAGCCGGGACGGCCTCCAGCGACCAGCCGGCGGACGACCGCACGAGCGTGGACGCCGCGCCCCGCGGCGCCAGCACGTCGTCGCCGCACTCGTCCCGCAGCCACTGCAGCCGGTCGTCCGGCGCCACGGCGCCGTCGCTCGTCCAGTTGGTGCCGAAGCCGTGCTCGCACCGCACCGCCCCGTCGGCCGCCTCGCGCTCGTACTGGTACGCCAGTACTCCGCCGGCGCCAGCAGCCGCTGTGCCCCGTACCACACGCGGCCCAGCGCCCAGTTGACGGCCCACGCCTTCTGCGCCGGCAGCGCCGGGGGCACTCGGCCCACACCAGGTCCAGCGGCCGCAGGCACCAGCCCCGCGCTGCGCTGCGCAGCAGCAGGCCCGGCCGCTCGCTCGGCGTCACGCTGGGGGAGGAGGTACGGCTGGAGGTGCGCGTCGCCGAGCGGCTGCCGCTCGGCGAGCGGCTCACGCTCGGCGTGCGGCTCGCGCTCACGCTCGGGCTCGCCGTGCGCGAAGGCGCCGGTGTGCCGCTGGGCGTCAGGCTGGGGGTCGGCGTAAGGCTGGGCGTGGCGCTGGCCGAGCGCGACGCCGAGGGCCACAGGTCCGCCACGTTGGCGCGCAGCTCGCGCACGCGCGCCGACAGGTGGCAGCCCGTGCCGGGCGGAACCCGTTCCTCGCAGCGCTCGCCCACGTACCCGGGGTCGCACACGCACACCGCGGCGGGCGGCTCGTGGTACGGCGCCGCGCCCGCCGGCCCGGGCCAGGCCCCTCGCTCGCACAGGCGCCCGTGTCCGTGACAAAAGACGTGCGCAGCGCAGCAGCCCGGTTCTCCAGCTTCATTGGACCAGCAGCGGCACTGTGCCAGGCCGCAGCTGACCTGGCCCGGCGCAGAAGCCGAGCGCAGTGGCGCCGCCGGCCACGCTGCGCACGGCCGGCGCCCGGGTGGCCAGCGCCAGCTCGCCCGCCCGGCAGGGCGTGCGGCGTCGCTGAGCAGGTCCCCGCACACGCGCGGGCGCGCAGCGCCGGCGAGTCGGCGCAGTTCAGGCGCGGCTCGGCGTCGGCGGGGCTCGCGCACGCCGACTCGGGCAAGCTGCCGCGGCAGGGCCACCTGCAGTAAAAGTCACAGAGGTATGGCGTCTGCTCGTAGCCCCCCGGCCCGGTGCCCGAGTTACTCCCACTCATATTCACGCCGGCAGAAGCTCAGCCCGAGCTGCCGCAGCTCCCCGCCGGGTCGTCCCGCTGCCCGGAAAAACGGGGGGCAGGTCCAAGCACTCTTCCCAGCCCAATCGCCCAGAAGTCACCGGGATGTCCTTATTAGCAACCGAGTGCAGCAGTAGCGCCAGCCGCCGGAGCCTCCACCGCTCTCTTGGTAGAAGCAGCGCAGGACCGACCAAGAGAAAGCCTCTCCCCCTTCCCACACGTACGCGCCAAGGGCGTACAAGGGAAAGAGCAACAGGTCGCCCACGCTGGAAGTAAACAGCGAGTCCAGCTGGGCGTCCCGGGCGTAGCTCTGGTTGCGACCGAACGCGACCAGGCTCCGGTGCCACGTCCAGTTGGCAAAGCGGGTCGCGTTCGCGGGGCCCACCGTCCAGCCCAGCGCATGCCCGTGTTTGCTCTGCAAGGCCCACAGGTCCAGCGGAGAACAGACGCCCGCGTGAGTCTCGGCGTCGCTGGCGGTAGCCTCGCATCCTTCCAGGATCCTGGCGCTCTCACTGCAGAAGATCAGCTGGCGTATGCTCTGGTTTGCGGCCGAGGGCGCGGGGGTCCACCTCCGGCAGTGCCTGGCCCGTCCCAGCGGCACCGGCCAGGGATAGGTGACGCCCGTGCCCAGGTCCAGCGCGTCCAGCACCAACGGGACGGAGCCTATGCCCCCTAGCTCCGAGAGGTTCGCCAGAACCGGAGCCGTTAGCCACCACCACCACCACCCAGGAACACGCATAACAGGGGAGGATCGGCTCCAAGGGAAGGGGTTGGCGCCTAGCCAAGCAAGAGGCGAGGGACTCTTTTTTCTCTCTTGTGCGCCTGGCGGAGCAAGCAAAAGTATGAAGAAGGGAAAAGGGAAGAAGGGTAGTAGCACACCCCCTGCGCCGAGAGAAGGACGGCAGAGGGCACGTGAGGGCGAGGTAACACCTGCGCGCGGGAGGGAGCGGAGTCTGCCCTCTGTGTCTCTCTCCCTCTTGCCCCAGCTTTGCTATTCTCCCTAGTACCTTCCCACCTCCCACTCCCGGCCAGCAGCCCGCCTACACAAAGGACAACGAACGCATTGGACCTTCCGTGTGCCCGGCGAAACACCACCTAGCCGGGATGGTGCTCCCGTAGTATACTGGCTTGTAGTAAGCTTCGGCGGGCTTGGCACGGCGAGCTGTCCCGAGGTCGTGCCGGGCCTGAACTACACGGAAGACCTCGCGCTGGGAGACAGCTTCTGTTACCAGGTGCGCGCAACCTACACCCATGCCTTGTACCTACATTCCCTGACGTACCGAACCGGCGACTCGCTGATCGTCCGTTCGCAGCAGGCGATGCACACCGCGGCCTGGGCTAACGACGGAAGCTGGCGCACGCGGACCAGAGTGCTCACCCGCGAGCAGCACGGCGAGATGTGGTTTGGTCACGACTGTAACTCGACCGACGATCTGCTGGGGACCTACAACGTGTCCTTCACCGCCACCACCGTGGCGCCAGCGGGCCTGGCCCGGGTCACGACGTTCATAACGCTGCCCTATGTCACAACCGAAGCGTGCCCAGGCCTGCTACTACCTTGGCCTCTACCAGCCCAGGCCTCAGAGCTAACTAGCAGTTCCCCGTCACAGTCTCCCGTCCTGCCCGGGCCATCGTCGGGGGTCACGTCCGCGCCCAGCGACTGGCCACAGCTGCGGCCGGGCCAGAACTACAGCCTGGCGGTCCCCGAGCTCGCGCGCGCGGGCCTGCGGGCGCCGCTGCCGTGGGGTAAGGACGTGACTTACGCGCTGCGCGGCGTCGAGCCAGGGGACTCACAGTTTACGGCGGAGGTCTGGCACTGCCGCGGCGGCGGGGGGGGCTGCTCCCTGCTCGCCAAGGGCGCCAACGCTTCACAGCTCACGGCCACTGCCCGGCACCTGTGCCTGTCGGCGGCGGACGACGATGTCCTGCTGCTCCTGCACAACGCCCGGGTGAGCCTGTACTCCGACCTTACTCTGGCGGCCGCCTGGTCGGCCGGGCCGGCGCGCCAGTCTGTTTTGGCGGTTTGCGTGCCCCCGCCCAGCCCCGCGGCCAGCCCCAGCCCCGCCGCCAGCCCCGACCCGAGCGCGACCGCGCCCCGTGGCGAGGAGGCCAGCTCGGCCCGACGCGCGGCCGGGGCGCTCTCGTGGCTCGCGCTGGCCGCCCAGGCGGCCGCCGCCTGGTGGCTAGCCAGCCAGCCAGACTAGGCCGGCGCTGCGCCGGGGGAGCGGGTAGCTAGCGCCGGCCGACAGACACGCCCTCCACGGCTGGCTGGCTGGCTCAGCTCAAACAAGCCCTGCGTCGTCATGAGTAAAAAGAATACCCCGTCGGCCGGGCTCGAGTGGCGTGGACTCCCCCCCTTTTCGGTCGGGTGGCATACGGGGCCTGGCTTTTCCCGCCAGGTGGCCAACGGAGACAGTGCTTTTCCTGTCGGGTGGCCTACGGGGCAGGGCTTTTCCTGTCAGGTGGCTTACGGGGCCGGGCTTTTCCTGTCAGGTGGCCTACGGGCCGGGCTTTTCCTGTCAGGTGGCATACATGGCCTGGCTTTTCCGGTCGGGTGGCTATGTTCGTTTGGCCGGATACACCCGCTGCCTTTTTTTCCTCCCTTCTCCCTTCCCCCCTCTCCCCTCTCCCTTCCCTTCTCCCTTCTCCCTTCTCCCTCCCCGTTGCCAAACATTGTGCAGCCCCCCCACCCGGCTTTTTTACCCAACCCGGGTCAGGTAGGGGGTGCCACCGGTGTCCAGAACTGTCCCGCTGGAGAGAATCGCACTTGTGGGTCCAGGCCGCCCTAAAGTGCCACCCCGGAGGGGTATAGTCCGGCACCACCGAGAACGGCCGGCCCATCCTAGTAGACAGGAATAAACACCGCTATAAACGGACAAAATAAATAAAAACAAATTTAGTTATTTGTTGTCGATAGGCAGGACGTGCTCCGATGCCAATATGTACCTAGGTGTGCACCCCGACCGGTCAGGTCAGGGCAAGTCTGGACCCACAGGTGCGATTCCTGCTACCAGCAGACTTATGGGCCACAGATTTTTTTTCTTGTAGGGTAGAAAAATTCGCCTGGTTTTGCGGCCTGTAAAGGAAAAAGCAACCGGTGGCACCGGAGCCGTGTCCAGCACAAGAAACCGGGTGGGGGGCTGCACAATGTTTGGCAACGGGGAGTGAGAAGGGAGAAGGGAGAAGGGAAGGGAGAGGGGAGAGGGGGGAAGGGAGAAGGGATGGAAAAAAGGCAATGGGGGGTATCCGGCCAGACGAATACAGCCACCGGGCCAGCCAACCCGGTCCTGCTGTGCCACCGGGCCAGCCAACCCGGTCCTGCTGTGCCACCGGGCCAGCCAACCCGGTCCTGCTGTGCCACCGGGCCAGCCGGTCCTGCTGTGCCAGACCGGCTGCTGCCACCGGGCCAGCCAACCCGGTCCTGCTGTGCCACCGGGCCAGCCAACCCGGTCCTGCTGTGCCACCGGGCCAGCCAACCCGGTCCTGCTGTGCCACCGGGCCAGCCAACCCGGTCCTGCTGTGCCAGCCAACCCGGTCCTGCTGTGCCACCGGGCCAGCCAACCCGGTCCTGCTGTGTGCCCCCGGGCCAGCCAACCGGTCCTGTCCCGGGCCAGCCACCCCCGGTCCTGCTGTGCCACAGCCAACCCGGTCCTGCTGTGCCACCGGGCCAGCCAACTCGGTCCTGCTGTGCCACCCGGCCAGCCAACCCGGTCCTGCTGTGCCACCGGCCAGCCAACCTGGTCCTGCTGTGCCACCCGGCCAGCCAACCTGGTCCTGCTGTGCCACCCGGCCGGCCAGGCCCAGCCGTTCGTGCTGCTCGACCTGCCAGAAGCCTTCCTTGGGTCGCTGGTAACCGGTTCAAGAGGTGCACGCTTCCCAGGCGGCCGTGTGAGGACGAGCCTCCTGCCAACAAGCAGAGGGGGCAGGCCAGCCGCCACCTGGCGGGTCCGCGAGCCTCCCACCTCACCGCCGACCCCCTTTTCATCCCCACTCCCTGCTCCAGCCTCCTTGCCCAAAAGCCACTACCTTGGTGGGGCTGACGGTACAGGCTAAGAGCCAGGGCAGCCCCCCTGTCTTCCCCTCTCTTCGGAGCAGCCCCCCCCTGTTTTGTTCTAGGCGCCGCCGACTAACGACCGGGTGCGGCCGAGTTCGGACTCCGTTCCCCCTGGATCGACGTCTTGGGGCCTACTGCCTCGGCCAGGCCCGGCCAGCACTCCTTTCACCACCGGCTTCGTAAGCCTTCGCGGCCTGGACTTCTCTGTCAGCAGTACGCGTTGGCAGGCCTTGCAGGCACGTGCCTGCTTGCTTCGGTTTCATCTGCTTCGTCCACTAGCTCCTAGTGCGGGCGCCCGGGGTACGGACCTGGGTCGTGGGCCGGGGAAGAAGAGAGGGTGTCCTTTGGGCTCCTCTCGGGTGGGCCGGGGAGGGGGGGAGGGAAGAGAAGGCAACCACCCAGGGAAAGCCAGGCACGCTCTACCTGCCCGTGTTGGCTCCGACCCGCGGGCGCGGCCGACCCCCCGCCCCGGGCGCGGCCCGTGTCCTGCCACGCGGGAGGCCCCTCTCTCCCCACACCCGCCTGCGCACTAGCGCGGGCCACTGGCGCGGGGGCGACGGTCTCCCGCCAGGTGCCAGCAGGCTAGTGGCAGCAGCCCCCGCGTGGCGGGAGGAGAGCGAGCCTCCTCCGCCTGGTCAGCGCCCGCCGCCTGGCGACCCCCCCTCTCTCCGCACCTCGGCCGTGCCCTCCCCAGGGGTGCCAACCCCCCCCCCTCCCCACCCCACTGCGCCCCCCTCCCCCGTGCCCTCCCCGCCCCCGCACGCGCCCCCCGGGTGGAGGAGGCCGTCGTCGCGCGGGGGGGTGGGACCTAAAGCCGAACCGCGGGCCCGCGTGCCACCGGCAGAAGCGAGTGCCCCGCCGTCCCACTTTACCTGCGGATGCTGTCGGGCCAGCCCAAGCTCCCGGTGGCCTACACGGGGCCGGTCGGGACCCAGGCCACGCTGGACCTCTTGGCCGACCTGCGCTTGCTAGGCCAAGGCACGTACGGCTCGGTGTTCAAGTGGGGGAAGCGCGCCCTGAAGCTAGTGAAGGATTGTTCCCGGGAAGAGGAAGCGGGCTACGCGCGGCTACAACGGCTCGGGGTGGGGCCGGCCGTGTATGAGATCCAGGTCCTGCACGGCCCCACCGCCCACAAGTGGCTGCGCCGGCGCGTGCCGCGGACGGGGGCCTTGGTCGCGGCCCTCGAGCGCCTGCTGGGCCTGCGCGGTTGCGATTGCCGCGAGACCCAGTGCGCGGACGGCGAGCAGCGCGCCGTGACCCACTGCCTGGTCCTGGTGCACCTGGAGGCCTTCGACCTGGACCTCAGCAAGTACCCGCTGCCCGGCTCGGTGCCCCGCCTGGCCACTGACTTGGTGGAGCCCGTCGCCCGGTTGCTCAAGCAGGTGGTCGTGAAAGGGGGGTGTTTCCCCTTTGATGCCAAACCTGCCAACGTGCTGCTGAAGCTCGGTGGGGAGGAGGGGGGGCCAGAGCGGCTGGCACTGACGGACCTCGATGAGGGGACCATGTATTTCCTCCGTGACCCGGGCGAGGCGGCGTCGGACGCGGCCCTCTTGTACTTTCTTAGCGCCTGCCGCGGCGACGCCCCCCTGGCGCTGTGGCACCTGCCGGGCTGGCAGGGCGCGAAGGCCGCTGCGCGTTTCCACACGGCCTGGGACCTGCTGCAGTGTGCCATCCTGCCCTGCGGTGGCTGGCGCTATTGGACTCTGTACGCGGTGGACGCCCTAGTAGAGGACTGGGACGCGTACCTGTGTTTGCTGGCCAAGCACCTGCAACGCGCGGGGGCACTGGGCCACGCGACCTTGGGCCGGCCGCTCACGGTCGCGTGGCTGCGGAACTTCCTGCGCAGCAACGGACTGCCCGAGCCGCGCACGGCAGCCTTCTGGCGCCCGCTCACCGCCGGCGGCAGCCCGGAGGCGGCGCTGGCGGAGGGGCACCCCGTGGTGGACATTTTTCTGTTTGCGGCCAAGCGCTGTTTGCAGCTGCTGCACCAACAGCGCCTGGATTGCTATGGCGCGATCCAGGAGATTGCTAGCCGGTGTTGCGGCGGGTGGCTGCGCATGTGCCTCGAGTTTTTAGGGCCGTTGGTGCAGGCCAGGTTCCGGGTGCAGGCACAGCGCGGCTCGACCCGGGGGCCGGAAAGGAAGCGGGCGCGTTCGGCGGAAGGCCCCCCCGACCGCCCGGTCGAGGCCTGACTACCGTGCTGCCACGAGGGGGAGGGAGTGGGGGGCGCCGGTCTTCCCCGTGGACAATAAAAAACCACTCGTCACTGACCAGCGTAGCCGCTCCGGTCCCGCCGGCCCCCCCCCGCCGCTGCCGGCGCGGCGCGGCGCGCGCCCGGTCCCCACCACTCGTCCGTGCGCGCGCGGGGGGGAGAGAAGGAAGAGCACGTGCCCCCCCCTCCCCCGCCCAGACAGACAGCGCGGCACGCTTACAAAACCTAGTCGCAGCGGAATTCGACCGACAAGCCTAGATGCAGCCGCTACCACCACCACCCCCGCCCCCGGACGACGCGCTGGCGGGTCCGCCGCCTGACCAGGCTCCCGGGGGCCTGCTGGGCCCCACGGCCCCCACGGCCCCCCGCTGGTCCAAGCGCTGGACGTGGCTCGTGAGCGCCTGCACCAGGCCCAGCAGGCCCCGGGGTCTGTCCACGGCTGCTACGGCCTCCCGGCCGCGTGCGACCCACCCTGCTCGGTCGGCGTGCCCCACCTCGCCGTGCCCCCGGAGGTCTGCCGGCTGCTCCTGTCCTCGCTGGCGCACCGGTACGTGTTCGCGGCCGGGACGTGGGGAGCGACCGTGGGTTTGCGTGGCGTCTGCGAGGCCGACACACGGGAGGACTGCGCGTGCTGGTCCTGCCGCCTGCGGGGGCTGCACCAGTGCGAGCCGCGGCAGTGGCGCTGCCACTGCTGGGGCTGCACCATTGCGCACCGCTTCTCGGAGCGACGGCTCGTGCTGTACTGGGCGGCCGACCGGGACGAGGAAAGGGCGGCGCTGCTCCGGCTCGGGGTACGCGTCATGGCCCGGCTAGACCTCGGGGTCCAGACGCCCGCCACGCTCTGGGAGGCAGCGCGCCTGGAGGAGCTGTGCAGGCGCCCCGCGTGGCGAGCCCGCCTGGCACCACTCTGCGAGGCGCTAGGGTGCCACGAGCGCTGGCGGCGGGCCGGGGGAGGCGGGGCGGCGCCCGAAGCACTGGAGCCAGAGCCGGGGGCGAGGCGCCTGTTGGCCATCGTGTCGGAACCCCTGGCCTCCAACTGCCGGTGCCGGCTGTGCGGCGTGTACAACAACCTGGGCACCTTCGGCCTCCGGGAGCAGGCTAGGGTGTGGGCTGAGCACGGGCTCGCGCCGCTGGACCCCCTGGTGGGCAAGCCCGCCGGTGGCACGGGGGGGCAGAACCGCTGGGCCATGCGCCGGCAGACCAGCCTGCAGCGGGTCGTGTCCTGCAGCCAAAACTGGTGGCTCTGGTACGACGCGCGGGGGCAAGTGCTCTTCCACCCCCGCCGGGATGTGTACTACGACTTTGCGCAGACCCTGCGCGCGCTCACCAACCTCGGGCACCTGGTCCAGTATGCGGAGGAGCGGCCCGCAGGGGAGGACAACGTGCTGCTGTATTCGTGTGACAACGGCCGACAGGAGCTGTGTGTGCTGCTAGCGTACGTGCCGAGTAGCACGGAGCTCCGGGCCGAGTGCCGCAAGCGACAACGCAACGGCGTCTTCCTCTCGACCAGCGCGCTCTACTTCCATCCCCCGGCTACGTTGCAGTGGCTAGCCAGGGCACGGGCCGGGGCGGGGCGCTCGGACCCGCACGTACGGTATGTGGTCGCCATGTTCCACGCGGCCAGGGAGCTGGCCGGCGGCGGGGAGGCCGGCGAGCCCGACGGGGCCGATGGGGCCGACGGGGCCGACGGGTGGCAGCCTTACCAGCCCGTACTCTTGTATTTTACGCAGTGTGGCTGTTAGTGGGCCGGACGGCAGGGAGTTTTCAGCCTAGCGCTGGCGTGCCCAGGCGGCGGCTGTCAGTAAAAGAAAACCTACTCTGGCACGAGACGGACGACGAGGCTCTAGCGGGGTCGGCCGGCAGAGGAAGAATGTCAGGGGGCGACGGGGCCGCTGGCGCCGCTGGCGCGGGTGGGCGTCAGGCACTCTCTGCCGGTCGGGGTGGCAGGCAAGGCCGGTCTTTTTGGGTCGGGTGGCAAGTCTTTTCCGGCCGGGTGGCACGAGTGGCCAGTCTTTTCTGGCCGGGTGGCACGAGTGGCCAGTCTTTTCCGGCCGGGTGGCACGAGTGGCCAGTCTTTTCTGGCCGGGTGGCACGAGTGGCCAGTCTTTTCCGGCCGGGTGGCACGAGTGGCCAGACTTTCCTGGTCTGGTAGATATACTCGTTTGGCCTGATATGGGCGCTGCCTTTTTGTTCTCCCCTCTCCCTTCTCCCTTCTCCCCTCTCCCTTCTAAGCTTTACATGCCACATTTAACACGCATATTTGCTTTCTTTAAACGACAGTCAGGCAACAAACTAAAGCAGATAAGAGCAGATGGTGAGTTTTTCTCTAAAGTACTAAAAGACTCTACAGACAAACACGGCATCATCCTCAAAACCACCACACGTAACGAGCCTAACACGAACCCCTTTGCTGAAAGAATGAATAGGATAGACGACACACGCGCACTAGCAGCACAGTTAGATGCAGGCCTGCCTAACACATTTTGGGGGACACACATAAAGCGACACTAGCCATACGAATGGTCACGACCCTTTGCAGAGGTAAGGACAAAGGCAAATCCCCTTGGGAATTGCTTATGGGCCGAAAACCTGTGCAATCGTTCGTGCAACCTTTCGGATGCCTCGCCTGGGTGAAAATGGAAACGACGAAAGCACAGCCTGTCGCCGTGCCAGGTACTCTCATTGGCTACAACATATTTCGTCGAGTCTATAAAATCCTCATTCACGACACCAAACAGACAGCCACAGTAGAAAAACGTAATGTTCGTTTCGATACAATGACTCGTGGCTACACATGCGAAATACCTGCACGACCTTGGCAACCACTACTAGTGTCGCACAACATAACATCCTCCACCTCGCCTCCTACCACTAGCATACCATCTACCCAGTCAGTCCAGTGGAAAAACGAGGACCAACTGCCACAATTTCAGGACTCCAACACACCCAGTGCCTGGTGGCCAACAAACCAACTGCCACATTCCTCACAAAACACACTCGACACACTGGACGATGACACGACAACCCCACACACCACCAAGGCCACTTCAAGTCTTTACGTGCAACCAAGCCCATATTTTGGCTCACTCCATCCCCCACCAAATGCATTTGCTCCCACTCCAGCAACAACGGTTGCACAAGAGAAAAAGACGAACACAGCACCTCGGCAAACGACACAACACAACAGAGCAACATCAAACCCAGCCCAACACTCCTCATCTGCACCACAATTCCCTCTACCAGATAGATGGAGTAGTAACAAGTGCATACCACAAACATGGGATGGTGCTGCAATAACTTCAACAAACATAGTTGCTGGGCCCAGGCTTAGGAAACAAACACCAGCAAACCACCCCACTCATACCGCACACATTATTGTTGCTCATGAGTTTGAGGAGAGGAAGAGGAGGCCTTAGGACAGGACAGCTATTGTTTGTTCACAAGAGTGTTACATATCCCACAGAAAACCATAAAGTCACACCCTCAGGTACATGCTGCTCAACTAGCCGAGTTACAAGGTTTGTTCGAATGCAAAGCACTGCAATGGGTACCTCGAGCCGCAGCAATAACAGCGAATGTACCTCCTGTGCATACAACATTTGTTGATGCCATAAAGACAGATGAGTCTACAGGTCAGGAGAAATACAAATCGCGACTAGTAGCTTTAGGAAATAGGATGAAAGAATACATTCATTACAATCCATATGAATGCTCTTCCCCCACCGCCCAACCAATGTTTCTTTTGCTACTAGTATCTTATGCTGCATTCAATGACCTCATGATCTCTCACCTCGACTTTTCACAAGCCTATTCCCATGCAGATATGAAGGACATTGCCTTCGCCTTTCCGCCTAAGGGGTACGAAAACAAAAGCGACCCTTCAATGATTCTATTATTGAAGAAAGCACTGTACGAAACCCCCAGGCAGGGCGAAGGTGGTTTGACCATGTGTCTACTAATGTGAGAAGTATAGGATATAAACAGTCAACATTAGACCCATGCATTTTCTTCCTACCTTCAGTCACAGGCAGACAGAAACTACCCCCCTATCTACTCCTTCGCACTGATGACTTGCTCGTGTTTCATAATACCAAAGACGAGCACAATGCCCTGTTCACCAAACTGAAACATTCATTTAGAGTGAAGGACCTAGGACAAGTCAAACATTTTGTGGCTTGCAGTTTGTTAGGACTTCAGAGGGCATAGTCATACATCAGCATGAATACATTAAGGGCATGCTTAGGGATTTCAACTTCCAAGAAGCCAAGCCAGTCGCTACCCCTACAGCGACGACTGACCCTCCCCCAGCCAGCAAAGAAGCTATGCTTCGGCGTTTCTCGCTCCCTCGCTTGCTTGGCGCCCTTCTCTGGCCTGCGACTCAGACTCAACCGGCCATCACCTACGCGGTCAACCACGCGGCGGTACTCGCATCAAAGAAGCCTGACGTGGCGTACTCAGCAATAGCTCGCATCCTCAGATTTCTGCGAACACCTAGAGGGATTTTCTTCCCATTTCGGACCCGCAGCTTCGAGCTTATATCGTATTCCGATACCAACTTGGGCGCATGTGAGTACACGCGACGATCAAGAACCGGTAAACTGCACATGACGACTGGGCCCATCGCATGGAGTTCGAAGCGCCAACACAGTCGCACTATCGACTCAGGATGCTGAAACGATCGCCAACTCAACGACATGCCGAACAGCAATCGCGATATTGCATATGTGCAAGGACGTTGGAATTCCGTTGCCGACGCCATCAACTATCAATAACGACAACCGGGGGGCGGTCCTGAACGCAACGAACGGCATGGCCACTGATCGCACACGCCACTTAGCACTCAAACACCATTACGTGGTAGAACGAGTACGGGCTGGCGAAGTGATCGTACGACACGTTTCGACGAAGGACAATCTGGCGGACATGCTGACGAAGTCACTACCGACGCCACGTTTCTTGGAACTAGTCGCACAGTTTACGGTTTGCTCAAGGACGCTTTACCGCAGTTTGAGGTTTAATGCCTCTAGCTTTTACAGACACTTAGGATGAATTTATTCAACAGACTTGCTACACCGCTGCAAGGACCTGCATCCTTTGATGCTTACGAATTATTTTTTTTCATTTTTAGTGTTAATGCAACATTAACATGTATCATACTTCATCATCATGAATCGCTAGTTTACATATAGTTTCATATGGCCAATCATGTTAGTAACTTAAAGATAATATACATATACATATATGTTATGCCGAGGGGGAGAGTAAGCAATAATATTTACTCAATATATTGTTACCTTTTATGGTCAATTTCACGACATAACATTTATATTTGACCGGATCATATTCATTACCATTTTCATATTTCGTATCATAATTATTATTCGTTACGTTGATATTACCGTTATTCACAATTAGTTGCCAGTTAGTATAGATTGGCCCATACTGAATCATCACTTGAATTTCTGACCACAAGATCAGTATATAAATTTGTGGTATTTATTTCACTATAAATTTATGGTAAATTAGATTGAGTTTCAGTCATTGGTTTCTAACAATTGATTAAATTCATTATTGTTCCTTCAACCTTTGATCAAAGTGCCTAACGCAAACGATTATTCAAGTATCCGGAGACTAATGTCTACTAGTGTACTTACTTTCCTTCCATTCGCACCGACTCGAGTTGTAAAGCCTGCGTGTTAGCGCTGTGTTGCCCAGTAGCTCGATGCGCCCTAGGAACCGAAGCAGGGCCGCCTTGGCAAGGATGCTAAAACTCTGCGTGCGGCCTAGACACCTGGTGATGCAGCCACTTGTGCGGGTGCCAACACCCAAAATGACCCGCAGGGGCGCTACCAACGCGCACTCCAGCTTACTCAGCTTGTTGGCGCCCGGCAGATCCCAAAAAGCCGATGCGTAAAGCAACTTTGCGCTAACCATTTGCTGCCAATTCATCAGCCGAAGACGCGCTGGAACTTCGTGGGCAATCCAGAGGGGGTAGTAGGCAGCCGTTCCTGCTACAGTGATTTCCGCCGCTCGCTTCGCTTGCGGTTTATCGGAGAGTGTGTCCGCGAGCAGAACTCCCATGTATTTGTAGTGGTCGGTGACGTTGAGAACCTTACACCGGAACCTCACGCACTGTGGCGACTTTTTTGACTTGGCATGCCCGTATATCTGCATGACTTTCGTCTTGCCTGGTTTCAGGTTGATTTCAAGCCGATAGTCCTCCACGAACGTTGCCACGACATTTACAATCTGTTGGAGCTCCGTGACACTATGCGCAATTACCGCAACGTCGTCGGCGTAAAGCAGGGTCCGTATGTCTTCGATGAGGTTGAGGTCCTCGATCTCCAACTCTTTCGCGATTCGGACCGTTAACTCATCCATGAAGACGTTGAACAGCGACTGTGACAACGGCGACCCTTGCTGAACTCACATCTCTTCCAGCACTTCACTATTTAGTTCGCCATCGACTAGCACTCGCGATGACGTTCTTCGGTAAAAACGCCGCAGGATGCGATAGAACTTGCCTTGTACCAGGAGTCCATCTGGGTTAGCATCTGAAACAACCCGGCCCGCCATACCAGAGGGAATGCCTTTCTCAGATCCACGAACAAAACGAAAGAGCGGAGGCTAGCTTGTTGTCTAAGGCGCAAACGCTCCTTAAGGACAAAGATCTGGTCCACCGTACTATGTTTTGGAAGGAACCCATCTTGCTCTGGGCGCAGCCTGCCCTGCTGATCGATGAAAGCCGTAAGCCTCGCCGCCATAAGGGACAGATACATCTTACCCAGACAGCTCAGAATCGCGATGTCTCTCCAATTTTCCGGATCGGTTGGGTCGCATCCTTTTGGGATGTTGACGATAATCGCTTTGCCCCACTGGGAGTGCATTCGCACGATTTCAACCAGTTGAAGAAGCGTACCAGAAAGCTCACAATCCGCGTGCCTCCGTACTTGAGCATCTCGTTCTTGATCTTATCCGGTGAGCACGCTTTGTGATTCTGGAGATTTTCCTGGCAGAGCTTCACTTCCTTCTCGATGTAATCATAGTCCAGCGGACCCGTCTCAGTCCGGATCTCCTCTGCTTGCGCCATGGCTTCGAATTGTTTGCGTAGGTTGTCGTTATACTGGAAGATTTCGCGGGCCTTCCGCTCGGGCTCAATCCGCTCTTCTTCCTCATCGGAACCGACTTCCTCTACACATGCATCCTCCAAAAATTGGTTTTCTTTGGGGACCACCATACGTTGTCGGTATTCTTCCCATTCTTGTAGTTTTTCCCGGAGTGTGCATGCCAGAGTGCCATCGGGCCTCCGAACAGGAGCAGAAGCTTTGGACCGCCGGACCCCGCCCAAACGCGTTGACAGCTTCCAGTACGTGGCCATGGTAGCGCTCCTGAAGTTGGCCGCGGTTTCATTCTGGACCCGCTTCCACGCTTGCTCCTTCTTCTCCTTGCATAACCTTCTGACCGCCTTCCTCGCCTCTTTATATCTTTGCAAGGCTTCTTGGTTGGCCTCATTCCTTCGCCAGAGGCCGTATGCCTCTCTCCGTCGCGCAATCGCTTCCCTAATACCCTCATCAAACCATGCATTAGTAAACCCTGGCCTAATCATCCGAACTCCCAAGACCTTCGCGGCTGCGCCCGTGAAAGCTCGGACCACTAAGCTAGCGACCCTATCTACCTCCTGCTGAAGCACATCCGTGTCCTCCACTGCTGATAGATCTGGGAGGCCATCTGACAACAGCCCCGATATACCAGCTGCAAAGGTCTCGTCGTACTTCAACCTAAGCGTAGATAGCTCACTCTCCTTACCCTGAGCTACCCTGCCTATCAAGCGCTCTGCCTTGAATGCTTTGTACCTCTTTACCTGCTTTTTGGGGGTGGCTGTCCCCCCCCCCCAGACCAGTTCCGCCCACACGACTTTGTCAGTGCCAAGGTCTACCTCGTCGATGCCGAAGCTCGCCTCCTCCGCCAGCTCGGGAGAGACGCAGATGCAATCCAGCAGATGCCTTCGTCTACTTACATGTTCCTGCCTAGACCACCAATACTTGTCCCCCCGTGGTTGCGAAAACCCACTGAGATTGCGCAACCCAGTGGCAACAAGCATCACAGCAAGCAACTCACCATTCTCACTCCTAACCCCTCTACCCCTCTCATCTATCTCGCCAAAGGGGCCCACCACTCCCTCCTCCCGCGCTAATAATAATAATAATAATAATAATAATGATAATAATAGTGCTTCTCTGTCAATGGCTGATGCATTTCTGCACATGCGCCTCCATCGTCTCACCCGTGAGGGGAGTACGAAGAATTGACGATAAGCTCTAATGACACCCCCGCAAGGGCAGTTCCAACACTTCCAGACGGGCCGGTATGTTCAATGAAAATACTGGTCCAGACGGATCGGTATTTTCAATGAAAATACTGGTGGCACCGACGGGAATCGAACTGGCGACAGGGCCCAGATGGTAGAACTTGACCACTGGGCTATCACGGTGTCCATAATAATGATAATAATAATAATAATAATAATAATAATAATAATAATAATAATAGTGCTTCTCTGTCAATGGCTGATGCATTTCTGCATATGCGCCTCCATCGTCTCACCCGTGAGGGGAGTACGAAGATTTGACGATAAGCTCGAATGACACCCCCGCAAGGGCAGTTCCAACACTTCCAGACGGGCCGGTATGTTCAATGAAAATACTGGTCCAGACGGATCGGTATGTTCAATGAAAATACTGGTGGCACCGACGGGAATCGAACTGGCGACAGGGCAATAATAATAATAATAATAATAATAATAATAATAATAATAATAATAATAATAATAATAATAATAATAATAATAATAATAATAATAATAATAATAATAATAGTGCTTCTCTGTCAATGGCTGATGCATTTCTGCACATGCGCCTCCATCGTCTCACCCGTGAGGGGAGTACGAAGAATTGACGATAAGCTCTAATGACACCCCCGCAAGGGCAGTTCCAACACTTCCAGACAGGCCGGTATGTTCAATGAAAATACTGGTCCAGACGGATCGGTATGTTCAATGAAAATACTGGTGGCACCGACGGGAATCGAACTGGCGACAGGGCTCAGATGGTAGAACTTGACCACTGGGCTATCACGGTGTCAATAATAATAATGATAATAACAATAATAATAGTGCTTCTCAGTCAATGGCGAATGCATTTCTGCACATGTGCCCCCATCGTCTCACCCTTGAGGGGAGTACGAAGAATTGACGATAGGCTCTACTGACACCCCCGCAAGGCAGCTCCAAGCCTCCAGACAGACCAATACTTTCAAAGAAAATATCCTTTGAACATACTGGCACCGACGGGAATCGAACTGGCGACAGGTCCCAGATGGTAGGCCTTAACCACTGGGCGATCGCGGTGCTACTAATAATAATAATAATAATAATAATATGCTTCCTCAGACTATAGCATCAGATCCAGATCCTGGACATGTGCCTCCATTGAATAATAATAATAATAATAATAATAATACTAATAATAGTGCTTCTCTGTCAATGGCTGATGCATTTCTGCACATGCGCCTCCATCGTCTCACCCGTGAGGGGAGTACGAGGAATTGACGATAAGCTCTAATGACACCCCCGCAAGGGCAGTTCCAACACTTCCAGAAGGGCCGGTATATTCAATGAAAATACTGGTCCAGAAATGGACCGGTATGTTCAATGAAAATACTGGTGGCACCGACGGGAATCGAACTGGCGACAGGGCCCAGATGGTAGAACTTGACCACTGGGCTATCACGGTGTCCATAATAATAATAAAAATAATGATAATAATAATAATAATAATAACAATAGTAATAGTGCTTCTCTGTCAATGGCTGATGCATTTCTGCACATGCGCCTCCATCGTCTCACCCGTGAGGGGAGTACGAAGAATTGACGATAAGCTCTAATGACACCCCCGCAAGGGCAGTTCCAACACTTCCAGACGGGCCGGTATGTTCAATGAAAATACTGGTACAGAAATAGACCGGTATGTTCAATGAAAATACTGGTGGCACCGACGGGAATCGAACTGAAACAATAGTAATAATAATCATAATAAAATAATAATAGTGCTTCTCTGTCAATGGCTGATGCATTTCTGCACATGCGCCTCCATCGTCTCACCCGTGAGGGGAGTACGAAGAATTGACGATAAGCTCTAATGACACCCCCGCAAGGGCAGTTCCAACACTTCCAGACGGGCCGGTATGTTCAATGAAAATACTGGTCCAGACGGATCGGTATGTTCAACGAAAATACTGGTGGCACCGACGGGAATCGAACTGGCGACAGGGCCCAGATGGTAGAACTTGACCACTGGGCTATCACGGTGTCCAATATAATAATAATAATAATAATAATAATAATAATAGTAATATATCTGAGGCGTACTGATACAGCTAATGGCATATCCTCAACGGACATAAGCCTCCAATACCCTTGTTCGAGGTCCTCCACCCCCCCGTGTCAGTCTCTCGCCTGATGATCGGGGCCACCGATGGAGCTCCTGAGGGCAAGACTGCACTAAGCCGAGGTTATTCCGCAGTCCCAGCAACCTCTTGCAAGACGTCACCGAATGTGCAAGTGCATACACCAAGCGCGGTTGCTAGAGCTGCCTCGAAACCCCACCCATAACAATCAGGTGTCTGCTGGGTCCTGGGCTATCAACCAGCATATGCGGAGTTTAAGATCTTTTACGCGCGCAACAACCCTCCTCCCCAGCATCTACCACCAAAGGGTTATGAGTTGGCGTCACAGTTTAACGCCTTGAGGCCATTGGGCTGGAACTATGTTTAGGAAGTGTGACTAGGTTTTTTATCGCAATAATAATAGTAATAATAGTAATAATAGTAATAATAGGCTTCCTCAGACTATGGCATCAGATCCAGATCCTGGACATGTGCCTCCATTAATAATAATAATAATAATAATAATAATAATAATAATAATAGTGTATCTCCTGCCAATTGCTGAGCCAAAAGGCCATGTGCATCCAGTCCTCCATTCCATAAGGAAAGTCTCCACACCAATCGGTGGAATAAAGGAAGTGACGGCATAGAACATTACTCTAGGAGCTTTATACCAATCAGCCCATGGAAAGGACCGATGGCCTATGTACTCCCTAAATAATAATAATAATAATAGGCTTCCTCAGACTATAGCATCAGATCCAGATCCTGGACATGTGCCTCCATTGGAATAATAATAATAATAATAATAATAATAATAATAATAATAATAATAATAGTGCTTCTCTGTCAATGGCTGATGCAAATCTGCACATGCGCCTCCATCGTCTCACCCGTGAGGGGAGTACGAAGAATTGACGATAGGCTCTAATGAAACCCCCGCAAGGGCAGTTCCAACACTGCCAGACGGACCGGTATGTTCAATGAAAATACTGGTGGCACCGACGGGAATCGAACTGGCGACAGGGCCCAGATGGTAGGCCTTAACCACTGGGCTATCACGGTGTCCACAATAATAATAATAATAATAATAATAATAATAATAATAATAATAATAATAATAATAATAATAATAATAATAGTGCTTCTCTGTCACTGGCTGATGCATTTCTGCACATGCGCCTCCATCGTCTCACCCGTGAGGGGAGTACGAAGAATTGACGATAAGCTCTAATGACACCCCCGCAAGGGCAGTTCCAACACTTCCAGACGGACCGGTATGTTCAATGAAAATACTGGTCCAGACGGACCGGTATGTTCAATGAAAATACTGGTGGCACCGACGGGAATTTTTTTCCACCCGTATTTTCAATAATAATAATAATAATAATAATAATAATAATAATAATAATAGTGCTTCTCTGTCAATGGCTGATGCATTTCTGCACATGCGCCTCCATCGTCTCACCCGTGAGGGGAGTACGAAGAATTGACGATAAGCTCTAATGACACCCCCGCAAGGGCAGTTCCAACACTTCCAGACGGGTCGGTATGTTCAATGAAAATACTGGTCCAGAAATAGACCGGTATGTTCAATGAAAATACTGGTGGCACCGACGGGAATCGAACTGGCGACAGGGCCCAGATGGTAGAACTTGACCACTGGGCTATCACGGCGTCCATAAAATAATAATAATAATAATAATAATAATAATAATAATAATAATAATAATAATAATAATAATAATAGTAATAATAATAATAACCGGGGCTGTGCAAATATCTGAAAGGATGGTTTGCGGTGCGCTTCGCGCACCCCCCCCCCCTCTCTCTCTCTCTCTCTCTTACCAGTTCGCTTTTCCTTCTCATTCTCACATGCACAACTTTTACAGCATGGGAGCAATCTCAGCCATTGATTTTGGTGCCTGCAAATTCGCTTCGGGTACGTACAGTTACAGTGCTGGGGCTTCCGGGGGGAGTGCCGCCCGGACCTCTCCTTCCCCGTCGACAGGGTACGTTCAATTGCCGGAGGTACCAGCAGCACGCAGGTGTAAGCTCTGGTGGCACAAAAACATATAATTTCTGTTTTTTGTGCCATCCTGCATCAAATTTTTTGGATCTCCGAAGAAATTTCACCAAAAGGTGCATCGAGAGGTGTTGGGTACAGCAAACATCACAATCAAAGTTCCTCTGATGTGCGTGAACGGCGCCTGATGGCGCAGAAACATGAAATTTATAGTTTTAACGCTACCCGGTACAGTTTTTATATTTGTGAAGAGAGCTCATTAAGAAGTGTCAGATACACAAAATATCAGCCGCTAATCACTCTGGTGTGCGCAAACGGCGCCTGATGGCAAAAATATATCAAGTTTCTAGTTTGGGTGCCACCCGCGACTAAAACTGGTACGTACAATCGCCGGGCTGGGGTTCCCGGGGAGAGGGCCCCCCGGACCCCCTCTTCCCCGTCGACAAGGTACGTTCAAATTGCCGGAGGTACCGGCAAG
The DNA here is from genome assembly GCA_019918135.1 of Paulinella micropora. Taxonomy (NCBI): domain Eukaryota; phylum Cercozoa; class Imbricatea; order Euglyphida; family Paulinellidae; genus Paulinella; species Paulinella micropora. Next base: position 66,750 of record WBZZ01001220.1, read on the forward strand.
TACTCTCAAAAAACAAGGGATTTCTGCATTTAGGACACTACCTTAACGTAAATATTTTAATTAGTGGCTGCGCCAACACCTAAAATAATGGTTTTCGGTTCGCTTCGCGCACTCACGCCTCTCCCCCCTACCCCCCCCCCCTCCTCAGGCTGGGGTTCCCAAGATGAAGAGTATGCTGTTCTTGATGAAGAAGAAGGGAAAGAGTGAGTAGGAGAAGTAGGATATATCAACTATATGTTAAGCATAAAAATGATGGTAAAAGAAGAAGCGGACGAAGAAGAGTCGAAACTCTCATCTGACAACACCCCACCTTCTTCCTCTTTTGCTCCACAAGCACCGCAACCTCACGCATCAGAATCGAGAGATGAGAAGAGAGAGAGCAACACAAACACATAATATTAACACTCATGCTCCCCCTTCTGCCTCTCAATCACTGACCATTCCCCTCCTGAAAGACAACCTTTTTGTCACCTCCCTTGACATGGCGGGTGATCCCACACCTCTAGGGGTAATTTACCCGATAGAAGATGGTTGGGCACTTCGCTGTGTTGAAGTGTGTTACAGAAAAGTTCTGATGAAATCTCGTGCATCTACCGCAAACCATTTGCGGGAAGAAGAAGGTCCTTTCCTTAACTTATGGCACATCCCCTTAGAAATATCTCACTCCAGGTTTCGGCGAAAAAGCAGTGTGAATGTTTCAAGAGGAAAGGAATCCGGTGTTCATGGAAAGTTGGGGCCGTCCGGGCGCAGAAGACATGAAGTGCGTGTGTGATAAGAATGGAGAAGCACGGGTGTGACTTTTGCACGCATCATATTATTAATGGCCCAGAACAAATAAGGGGGGAACTATTGGCAGTTATTATGGCACAATTGAATAGGGGGAGCATACCGTTCAGAGGTACACTGATGTTAGCACCGAATGGACTAGGGTAGAGCAATCATCGTTCTATCCATTCTACGTCTCTTGTGTCATCCTCAAGCAATATCACACAGATCTACCAGAGTCTTCTCATAGCTCACAACATCTTCATCAGATAACCCTCACCTCTCTCTCTCTTAACCTTAGTTGTTCTCTCGACTGCAACCTCAACGTCCTCACCTGTTTCAAAATTTAGGTTGGAACGTTATACAGTTGGAGTAGAGAGCATACGGCTTGTAGAAGAAAACGATGCAACATTTAGAGAGAGACAGGATCAGGAATGATCCTTCAATTACATGGCGATGGGATGAGGGAAGATGGCGATTATTGGTGGAAATGGAGAGGTACCCTCTATCAAAGAGATAAAGAGATTGATAGGAGCGTTAGCAGAGGGTGCAAGGGAGCCAGAGGTGAGGGATTCTCTCATCACTGGGAGGGATGGACAACTGAACGAATTTTACATGGAATTTTATGCGGATATTCAGAGTTTCATTGTCTCAATGGCCCATAAATGGAACGACTCCTTTGCTAAAGGATTAATTGCATCATTCCCTCACCTCAGAACCCAATTGTCAGAGTACAGGGAGTACTTACAACGCATAGGTGTAGAAGGAGGAAACGACCACAACCTATCATCTTCAAGACTCAGCATCTCTTCTAACGCCACTTCAAACACCTCACCTTAATCACCTGAAAAGGACTGTGTTGAAGATCTATGAGAAGGAGGAAAATGAGAAAGAGACGCCTGAAAGGAATGTGGCGGGGATGTTTTGGGTAGACGATAGTGGGGCTAGCGAGTCTCAATGACCACATAATGACGTCTTCGTTAGGATGAAACACGACCCACAAAATTTCAAAATTGCCAAAGGTAGTATCAAAACCGAGTAGAAAGGAAAGGTTTTGATGCAACTTTCCGGAGCAAACGGGGAGCCGATCCAGTATACGACTCGCATACCACATACAATCCCCATCTGAACTATGGACTGGTAGCTAGGTCAGCTTGGTTGAAGCGTGGACTTGCAGTTGGTTATCATAATAACCAGGTGATTGTTTTGAAGTCCCCAATCCAGATCAAAGAAGATGAGATTGTAGTGAGGGGCAGGTCCCTCCCTAACAACCTGTTCGTTTTTGATCCCCCGGGAATGGCACCTTTGGACCCCAACAAGAGATATGAACCGGTACCGTTGGAGAAGCAGAACGTGAAAGTAGATGGTGGTGAGGCATCACCGTCTACTATCTCATTCTGACTTCCACCTCGTCACTCTGCTCAATCAACAGCCCTTGCAGTTTATAGCGATGTATACTGTTATGATACTCCATGCATATGTGGATAGAGGTGTCATGAAGATATTATAAATCGTATGTCCCGTTTTCGTACGAAACAAACACAGAGAAGGGGAAGCGTAGTTCTCAGATTTTAGCTTGCTGCATGGTTATGCCTGGCGATACATGCACACACACTTCACGAACTCAAGAACAGGATGTTGATTGTGACATGTTAAAAGAATCACATCCTGTCGTTCGACCTACTCATAGTGAACATATTCACGCCACTGTTGTCCACCGCATGTGTAAACATAGAGGGGTCAAAGCAATGGAGAGAATGGCTCACTTTATGGGAGTAAAGATAGTAGGGGCAGGGTCACCGTAGCGAGAGAGAATTACGAAGTGCGAGTATTGCTTGGGGAATAAGATGAATAAAGCACCGCACTTTCACAAGAACCACCATATAGTTGAACGACACCCAGGCGTACATATTTCTATAGACATTCAGGGGTGGTGGAACACTGTATCGTGGGATGGCAAACTGTATAAGTTTACAGTCAAATGTCTCGGTTCTAATTTCGAACTCAACTATTATCTGCGTCATAAGAATGAATTTTTCCTTGTTTCCTTAAAGCAGTCACATACTTTGAAAGACAAACTAGTCGTAAGGTTAAATTTATTCCTTGTGACCAAGAATATGGTCGTTACGAATGTTTTCAGAGTGGATTGATACTAACCAACCTATTTTAATTGAGGCTCCTACAGCCGAGAAACAGGCAGTCTCAAAGATAGAGAGGTCACATCAAACCAATGGTGGTCCCGCGCGAGCTATGCTCAGCGACGCGGAACTTCCTCCGACGTTCTGGACGGAGACGGAGAAGAATGCCACTTATATCAATAACTTGCTCCCGATAGCTAAAGGGCCCTTTAAGGGCAAGTCCCCCTACGAAGTTATTCATCGTCGGAAACCATACCTACATCACCTTCGCCCCACCGGTTGCGCTGCCGTGATGAAGGTCAAAGCCCAACGAAGTAAGGGCGAAAGGGGAAAGAAAGTAGTCTTCTT
>WBZZ01001220.1:75000-100000 GCA_019918135.1 Paulinella micropora
CGTCATCGAGTTCGAGCTCAGGATCGACCAGGACTGCGACGACGACGACGGCCACGGCAACTGTGGACCCCTATGCGGTGCAACGAGCGGCGGTAGCACTACTGGGACTTGACCCTTCTTACGAGGAGATGTGGGATTGCTTACCGGCGGACATACAACTACATCTCGTGATCCGGGCAAGGACAATCGTATGTGAATCAGTACAGGCGAATAGCAATGCTTGGCTGACTATTAGGGGATGTGGACAGACACCGTGGGAGATGTGTGCAGCACTGAATAACAGGTACGCGAACACTGGCGCGATTTCTGCTGCACGTCTCATCGAGAAACATGAGGCGGATACTTTGACTCGAGGTTTGGACCCGGAGGTTTGGCTACAAGCCTACCGATACCGCTTCGAATTGTTGGAGGATCGTAAACATTCCTTCCCGGATGGATACAAGTGCGTCAACTTGATACGGCGACTCAAGAAGGCGAAGCACTTACCCTTTGGCAACTTCGGTAATAATACTTACTTTGCGACGGGAACCGGAGCAAAGCCGACGTTTGACGAACTGTGCATCATGGCAGAAGAACAAATGCAGGCTGCTAAGTTCATGACTGATGATAGGAACGAAAGGGAGGCGCCCGCAGCAATGGTGGCTCGGGAGGAGCGTCCCTTCACTGGAAAATGCTACAATTGCGGAGGTACTCACCGCATTAGCAAATGCCGCAAGAAATCTCTTCGCAAGGTATGTTCAAACAAACCAAAACATAGCGCGGCCGAATGCACAGTTCGCGGAAAACATGAAAAGGTGGGCGACAATGCGAATTCGCGCGATGGAAATAAGCACAACAACGGCCGCAACGGCGGGAAGCAACGCAACGGTGGGCGTCCCAACAACAATGGAAAAGGTAAGCTATCTGCGCAACTAGCAGCGGACATCGATGCTATACAAGAACAGCCAGAGCCCATGGGCGACGATGACGAATGGGACGATGAAGTTCAACTGGCGGTGGCTTACAGCGACTCGGAGGGGGACACCAACGAAAGCGAATTCAACGACACAACCGACGTGGAGGAAGACGGAGACAATCCGCCGATCAACGACTCTGGGTCGAACGTTGCTGTGACGGAGACAACCCAACCACGCTGTGCACATGTTGAAATCGTAGGTTGCTGTGCTTGGAACCACCCCTGCCCATTGCTGCCTTCGCAAGCTATTCAACAACAAGCGGAGTGGGACGACGAGGAAAGCGACGAGGACGAGGACAAGGAGAGCGACGAGGACGCGGATGAGGATGAAGGGGAGGAGGACGACGAGGACGAGGATGAGCCGCCGCCCCTTCAAAACTGTGAAGATGAAAAAAAGGAGATCGGTGGCCCACCGCCTCTTCAAAGCTCCGAAGACGATGAGTCTGACGAACTGGAAGGTAACAACGGGTTACCGGACCACAGTGACTCTGAAGACGAGACGACCGTATCGTACGGCTCGGACGACAAAGGAACAACTAAACAAGATCCTCACGTACCGCTAGCACTCATGGCCATGGACCCACGTGAGGTTGACGATGTAAGCCAGCTGTTGCGAGGAGGTGAAGAAGACGACGACCTCGTCATTGACTTACCGATACCTGAGGCTAAAGGGCAGCCGTTGGCTACGTTGGCTGGAGAGGAAGTCCGACAACCGGAAAACAAAACAGTCACTGGTGTTGAGGGTGAAGAGGACGACGAGGAGGCTGGCAGCCAAAAGGACAAAGAGAAGCTACCTTCGGCAACCGGAGTCATCAACCCACATCAAGACTTTGAGTCTTTTGCGAAATCTCGGCCTCAGGAAGTGGAGTGGAAGTCGCTCACCGACGCTCTAAAACTCGACGAAAGCGACTTCATGACGAAGATGAATCTCTGGGCCTTCATGAGTAAGCTGTATCGACGCAAGGGTATGCCACAGGGGTTCCCAGTTCCACCGCTACATTGGCCGGCTGAATAGAGGTTGGACGCTCCGACATTACACGGTGCCTCGCATGGGATCAACGAGCGTATATTCGTGGCTTGTTACAGGATAGGAATTACATCAACTAACCCGGCACCGACCCCTGCTACTGCGCAAGAGCCTGCCCCCGCTTCCCCTGATTGCCCTCTGCGACAGTGGTCGTTATCGAAGCTTACTGATGAGCTACTTTCGCCGGCATCTATGACACAACCTCAAATTGCTTTTGCTGTCAACAGGCTTTCCTTTTTTCCGCACAAGGCACCTGACGTGGCGTACTCGATGGTTGGGCGCATCTATCGCAATCTGCGCAACGAACGAGGGCTATTCTTTCCGACGGCGTCCGACATGCGGGCTTTTGAACTAATTTCATACAGTGACTCCGATCTGGGAAACTGCCAGTTCACCCGGCGATCCGGGAACGGAGAACATCACATGTTGACCGGTCCAGTAAGTTGGAATTCGCGCCGTCAGACGACAGTTGCGCTGTCGACTATGGATGCAGAGACCATTAGCCTATCCCAGACGACACGAACTGCAATCGCATTACAATCGTTCTTGGGGGAGATGAACATTCCATTTGCGACTCCATCAGTCATTCACGCCGACAACCGTGGCTCAATCATTGCATCCACGAATGGATTAGGGGGGTCAAGGGCGCGGCACTTTCCCTGAAACACCACTACGTCGTCGAGCAGGTGCGGAATCGAAAGGTCACCGTACGGTACATCCCGTCCGCGGACTATCTTGCTGACATTTATACTAAGCCCCTGCCGTCGCCGCAATTCAATGCTCTCGTGGATCACTTCACCGTGCGTCTTTCCGACTATCTCGCAGACGACGAAGACAGCGTACCACCGACCACCCCGAACTTGGCCGCCAAGCCGACATCAACCCGGAAACGTTCGAAGAAGAAAACCGTGTAACACTTATGGCATATGCCCGCTCGATCAAGAAGCATGCTACCTAATCCCTAGCTCGATCGAAGAAGCATGCTACCTAATCCCTACTCTCGATCCAACAGGCATGCTACCTGATAGTTCAGCGGAATCGATTGCCATCGGTCGCAGCTTCTTGCACCCTGCTTCGCACCGGGGGGGGGGGGGGGGACCCGGACTTTCGTCTGCGTTTGGAATCATCGTCAGTTATTAATCATTTAACTTCGGCTCCTACTGGACTCTCACTTTGTGTGATCGACTTTGTGACTCCGTCACGACCATGAACTGACCGCGACACGAACAAGTATTTTTGTAATACAAATTTGTGTAATGCGGCCCTCGGTTTTGTATTCGTACATTTGTTCTATGAAATTTGTTGTCATTCATCGGATATACGGATATAGAGTCCCGGGGGGGGGGGGCATTATGCCACTGCATGGCATAATATATATTTACACAATAGGACTCAATATCGGAATAAGGTTTTAATCATTAACAACATATTTCTTTGTCATGGAATAATAATTATTTACAAAGCATGAAGTGTTACCAGTTTTACATGTCTGGAATGGTATTAGTAACGGATTACGACGTTACCCCTAAATGCGGACTAACTCAGGACTTTCTCCTGACTTGCATTATTTTTGCAGAGCGACTTATCTTGCGTATCGCTTATATACACCACTTATCTTGCGTATCGCTTATATACACCAGTCAATACACTCACTGTTATATTTGCCTGTGCACTGGTATCACAAATATAACGACGTGTGTATTTCGGTGATTGCGTTTTTTCTTGATCTCATTGCTAGTATCGTTCCAGATATATAAACTTGTGGCTTCGTACGGCTTGTCATAATCACACTGACTATGACATTCCGGTTTCATAAGTGATAATGTTATATTAATGCATACATCACAATTTCATACACCAGGTTTTGTACAAGACAACTTGTTTACAGAAACGACTCAGGTACCGAATTTGGTTTTCAGCGTCATTAAAGCTTTTATTGCTAACATTACAAGTGTCTGTCCGATTGGTTAATAACACCTACAATCCGTACAAGTGATTAGGTCTGGATGTCTAATCCCGGGGGCTCCGTGGGTTATGAGCGCGCAAGGGTCTCCCTGAAGATACCGACACTCTCCAAGCAGGTCAACGACTCCGTCGAAGACGCACAGGCCTTCGGGCAACTTTCGGTGGTCAATGCTGAACTTCCTCATGGGCACGGACGCACGTCTACTGCTGGCGGTGAGGGATCCGAAGCCTCCGTTGACGAAAGCGGAGCTCGTCGTGCTGCTGACACAGCCCCCTCATGCAGGTACGTCAGCCAGCCTCAGTGGTTTGACAAGTTCATCGTCATCGAGTTCGAGCTCAGGATCGACCAGGACTGCGACGACGACGACGGCCACGGCAACTGTGGACCCCTATGCGGTGCAACGAGCGGCGGTAGCACTACTGGGACTTGACCCTTCTTACGAGGAGATGTGGGATTGCTTACCGGCGGACATACAACTACATCTCGTGATCCGGGCAAGGACAATCGTATGTGAATCAGTACAGGCGAATAGCAATGCTTGGCTGACTATTAGGGGATGTGGACAGACACCGTGGGAGATGTGTGCAGCACTGAATAACAGGTACGCGAACACTGGCGCGATTTCTGCTGCACGTCTCATCGAGAAACATGAGGCGGATACTTTGACTCGAGGTTTGGACCCGGAGGTTTGGCTACAAGCCTACCGATACCGCTTCGAATTGTTGGAGGATCGTAAACATTCCTTCCCGGATAGATACAAGTGCGTCAACTTGATACGGCGACTCAAGAAGGCGAAGCACTTACCCTTTGGCAACTTCGGTAATAATACTTACTTTGCGACGGGAACCGGAGCAAAGCCGACGTTTGACGAACTGTGCATCATGGCAGAAGAACAAATGCAGGCTGCTAAGTTCATGACTGATGATAGGAACGAAAGGGAGGCGCCCGCAGCAATGGTGGCTCGGGAGGAGCGTCCCTTCACTGGAAAATGCTACAATTGCGGAGGTACTCACCGCATTAGCAAATGCCGCAAGAAATCTCTTCGCAAGGTATGTTCAAACAAACCAAAACATAGCGCGGCCGAATGCACAGTTCGCGGAAAACATGAAAAGGTGGGCGACAATGCGAATTCGCGCGATGGAAATAAGCACAACAACGGCCGCAACGGCGGGAAGCAACGCAACGGTGGGCGTCCCAACAACAATGGAAAAGGTAAGCTATCTGCGCAACTAGCAGCGGACATCGATGCTATACAAGAACAGCCAGAGCCCATGGGCGACGATGACGAATGGGACGATGAAGTTCAACTGGCGGTGGCTTACAGCGACTCGGAGGGGGACACCAACGAAAGCGAATTCAACGACACAACCGACGTGGAGGAAGACGGAGACAATCCGCCGATCAACGACTCTGGGTCGAACGTTGCTGTGACGGAGACAACCCAACCACGCTGTGCACATGTTGAAATCGTAGGTTGCTGTGCTTGGAACCACCCCTGCCCATTGCTGCCTTCGCAAGCTATTCAACAACAAGCGGAGTGGGACGACGAGGAAAGCGACGAGGACGAGGACAAGGAGAGCGACGAGGACGCGGATGAGGATGAAGGGGAGGAGGACGACGAGGACGAGGATGAGCCGCCGCCCCTTCAAAACTGTGAAGATGAAAAAAAGGAGATCGGTGGCCCACCGCCTCTTCAAAGCTCCGAAGACGATGAGTCTGACGAACTGGAAGGTAACAACGGGTTACCGGACCACAGTGACTCTGAAGACGAGACGACCGTATCGTATGGCTCGGACGACAAAGGAACAACTAAACAAGATCCTCACGTACCGCTAGCACTCATGGCCATGGACCCACGTGAGGTTGACGATGTAAGCCAGCTATTGCGAGGAGGTGAGGAAGACGACGACCTCGTCATTGACTTACCGATACCTGAGGCTAAAGGGCAGCCGTTGGCTACGTTGGCTGGAGAGGAAGTCCGACAACCGGAAAACAAAACAGTCACTGGTGTTGAGGGTGAAGAGGACGACGAGGAGGCTGGCAGCCAAAAGGACAAAGAGAAGCTACCTTCGGCAACCGGAGTCATCAACCCGCATCAAGACTTTGAGTCTTTTGCGAAATCTCGGCCTCAGGAAGTGGAGTGGAAGTCGCTCACCGACGCTCTAAAACTCGACGAAAGCGACTTCATGACGAAGATGAATCTCTGGGCCTTCATGAGTAAGCTGTATCGACGCAAGGGTATGCCACAGGGGTTCCCAGTTCCACCGCTACATTGGCCGGCTGAATAGAGGTTGGACGCTCCGACATTACACGGTGCCTCGCATGGGATCAACGAGCGTATATTCGTGGCTTGTTACAGGATAGGAATTACATCAACTAACCCGGCACCGACCCCTGCTACTGCGCAAGAGCCTGCCCCCGCTTCCCCTGATTGCCCTCTGCGACAGTGGTCGTTATCGAAGCTTACTGATGAGCTACTTTCGCCGGCATCTATGACACAACCTCAAATTGCTTTTGCTGTCAACAGGCTTTCCTTTTTTCCGCACAAGGCACCTGACGTGGCGTACTCGATGGTTGGGCGCATCTATCGCAATCTGCGCAACGAACGAGGGCTATTCTTTCCGACGGCGTCCGACATGCGGGCTTTTGAACTAATTTCATACAGTGACTCCGATCTGGGAAACTGCCAGTTCACCCGGCGATCCGGGAACGGAGAACATCACATGTTGACCGGTCCAGTAAGTTGGAATTCGCGCCGTCAGACGACAGTTGCGCTGTCGACTATGGATGCAGAGACCATTAGCCTATCCCAGACGACACGAACTGCAATCGCATTACAATCGTTCTTGGGGGAGATGAACATTCCATTTGCGACTCCATCAGTCATTCACGCCGACAACCGTGGCTCAATCATTGCATCCACGAATGGATTAGGGGGGTCAAGGGCGCGGCACTTTCCCTGAAACACCACTACGTCGTCGAGCAGGTGCGGAATCGAAAGGTCACCGTACGGTACATCCCGTCCGCGGACTATCTTGCTGACATTTATACTAAGCCCCTGCCGTCGCCGCAATTCAATGCTCTCGTGGATCACTTCACCGTGCGTCTTTCCGACTATCTCGCAGACGACGAAGACAGCGTACCACCGACCACCCCGAACTTGGCCGCCAAGCCGACATCAACCCGGAAACGTTCGAAGAAGAAAACCGTGTAACACTTATGGCATATGCCCGCTCGATCAAGAAGCATGCTACCTAATCCCTAGCTCGATCGAAGAAGCATGCTACCTAATCCCTACTCTCGATCCAACAGGCATGCTACCTGATAGTTCAGCGGAATCGATTGCCATCGGTCGCAGCTTCTTGCACCCTGCTTCGCACCGGGGGGGGGGGGGACCCGGACTTTCGTCTGCGTTTGGAATCATCGTCAGTTATTAATCATTTAACTTCGGCTCCTACTGGACTCTCACTTTGTGTGATCGACTTTGTGACTCCGTCACGACCATGAACTGACCGCGACACGAACAAGTATTTTTGTAATACAAATTTGTGTAATGCGGCCCTCGGTTTTGTATTCGTACATTTGTTCTATGAAATTTGTTGTCATTCATCGGATATACGGATATAGAGTCCCGGGGGGGGGGGCATTATGCCACTGCATGGCATAATATATATTTACACAATAGGACTCAATATCGGAATAAGGTTTTAATCATTAACAACATATTTCTTTGTCATGGAATAATAATTATTTACAAAGCATGAAGTGTTACCAATTTTACATGTCTGGAATGGTATTAGTAACGGATTACGACGTTACCCCTAAATGCGGACTAACTCAGGACTTTCTCCTGACTTGCATTATTTTTGCAGAGCGACTTATCTTGCGTATCGCTTATATACACCACTTATCTTGCGTATCGCTTATATACACCAGTCAATACACTCACTGTTATATTTGCCTGTGCACTGGTATCACAAATATAACGACGTGTGTATTTCGGTGATTGCGTTTTTTCTTGATCTCATCGCTATCGTTCCAGATATATAAACTTGTGGCTTCGTACGGCTTGTCATAATCACACTGACTATGACATTCCGGTTTCATAAGTGATAATGTTATATTAATGCATACATCACAATTTCATACACCAGGTTTTGTACAAGACAACTTGTTTACAGAAACGACTCAGGTACCGAATTTGGTTTTCAGCGTCATTAAAGCTTTTATTGCTAACATTACAAGTGTCTGTCCGATTGGTTAATAACACCTACAATCCGTACAAGTGATTAGGTCTGAATGTCTAATCCCGGGGGCTCCGTGGGAAAATTTTCCAGGACCCGGAAAGAATTTCCAGACCCAAAAAATATTTCCTGAACCCGAAAAAAATTTGCAGGACTCGAAAGATTTCACGGGACTTCTCGTGTCCTCTTCCTGCTGTGCTGTATTTTAGGTAGCAAGCAAGCGATAGTATTGTTTCTGATGTGTTGCATGCTTCTGTACATGTGCCGGCTGATAAAGGACAGTGGCACATTGTTCATTTTTGGGGGAATGACTATACAGAAGTTAATTCATTTCCTACTACACCCCCCGTTTTTTACCCGTGTTTTATTTCAGTTAAAGATGGGAAAAAGATCTTTACAAATACCAGGGAGCAGAAAGAGCCCTACACAGGTAAGGTCCAAGATTGGACTTCAGGTTGGGAACCGAGGTGTTTAATGATGGAGAGAGAAAACAGCACAGAGGGAAAAGATTAACTCAGACAAGCTGGGGGAGAGTTCTGCAATTTGCTACAATATATAAGAAAAAATAAGCTTTGATTGCTCGTGATTAAATAAACTTGTATTTTGATTTGTCTAAATTTCAGTTAGTGTACCTTCGGGCCGGACCACATGATATCATAAAGCACTTCCGGGACCCAGAAAGATTTCCCAGGACCCGGCCATTTTTCCCGGGACCCGGTGAGAAATATTTGAGAAAATTTGCCGGGATCCGGTGAATTTTTCCTACACCCGGCAAATTTTTCCTATATTAGGCAAATTTTCCAAGAACCGGCGATAAATATTTTGGCGGGATCCAGCCAGTGATTTTTTCCTAGACCCTGCAATTTTAGCCGCGACCCAGCAAAATGTAATTTTTCCTAGACCCTGCAATTTTAGCCGCGACCCGGCAAAATGTAATTTTCCCGGGAAAAGTTGTCAGATCCTGACAAACGAAAAAAAAAAAGTCAGATCCTGACAACAACAACAACAAAAAAAAAAAGTCAACACCTGAGATATTTGTTCAGTTGATTTTTTTTTGGTCAAGACCTGACAAATATGTCAGCATTTTATTCCATAGTGGATGTTATGTTGATGTATGGAGGTTGGGTAAGCGGGAGGCTTCTAACAGTCTTGACGGGACAGCAGGTGGTGATATGTTTTCAGTCGAGTGGGAATCGGAAACCACCTGCTGTTCCTGCTGCTAACAACCCTTCTTCCGAGAAGAAAGTTGGTTTTGAGATACCAGAACCAAGCAGAGGCTCATCTATCCCTAAGGTAGATGCCCCTGACGTTTGTAATAGTACCTCAAATGCCCCCACTAGTTCTATGACACAACCAGTTGACCCTCACCTGAAAGGACTGAACAGTGATGATAGCTCAGATGAAGAAAATCACGATTTCAGTAATCTCCCCCAGCTTATCCCCCCTACTCAGTCTTCCAAGGATGTAGTGGTATAGGTCAGGGGGAGAAGGATAAACAGGATAGTGTCAAGGTAGTGGGAAAGAGGGGGAGAAAACCAAAACTTAAGGTTGTTTTATCTGGGAAGGTAGTGCAGTTCCCGGCACGGACGTTCGGAGAAGAGTGTGCTAAGGTCACTTATGGGGATCAGTGGGATACCACCGTGCGCAAGGGAATTTCTCTTGGTCCGTCTGCCCCAGTAACTAGGAGAACGAAACGATTCCCAGCTCACAACGTTAAGTTTGATGGCGGAGTAACGGAGAAGATAATAGACTCTGAAATGTTGAAGTACGAGGTTTCAGGTGGAGTAGCGACACTCCCAGCCCTCGTATTACAACCTCAGCAGACTATTATTGAATCGGCACGCCCAGATCCCAATGTCACTAGTGAGTTCGGACATGCCGAGGGGGAGAGAGTAAGGATAGCTGCTGAAAAGTACAAACATCCCCCGGGATGGAGATCTCACGAACAAGCAAATATTTCCCTAGAGAACATAATCCCCGGTAGAACCAGGAGTAAACATGTCTCGGTCTGTGCGAAAGAAGAGAGGATAGATTATTGTTTGGTAGCTGAACAAGTCCCGGAATTTCCCGTTGTGCAAAGACCGAAGCATAGAAGGCAGGCGAGAGAGACTGAAGTCAGACAGCAGGAAGAGCTCAAAGCATTTGAATGGAGGAAGGAGTGTGAAGCGAAAAGATCAGGCACTCCCGTCATCCCTCTGAAATGGACAGATACGGTCAAACAGCAAGGTACAGCTGATGAGTATCATAAAGCTAGGATCACCCTAAGAGGAGACCTCCTGAAAGCGGGATTGCAATACGACCCTAAACACACATACTCACCCACTGCTCATCACCGCACTATCCTTCTCATCATTGCTATGCTGAATGCTTTGGAATAGGCCTTTGGCTCATAGACTTCACCACTGCCTACTTACATGCTAAGATGCCTTATGATATCTATGTCAAACCCCCCCCCCCCGGATTTTGAGAGAGAGGGTTTTCTATGGCTTCTTAAGAAGCTCTAGATGTATACGGTCATCCGGAAGCCGGGAGGTTATGGTACGACCTGATGTCAAAAGAGATGATTGAAAAGAGACCTTCATCACGTTCTCTCTAGATCGGGCTTCCTTTATCAAACATGGGAGTAACCCTTTGAGCACCCAGCTACTCTGCTTTCATGTTTATGACGGGCTTCACGCAGCAACTGAGGCCAATCACATACGGTTAGCAGACAACATGAAGACACACGGGTTCAGATGTAAGAACTTAGGAAAAGCAACGGAGTTCAAAAACATTCAGATAGTACAATCTGAGAAAGGGATTTTATAGCATTAACGGAAATATGAACTACTCATCCTAGGTGAGTTAGATTATATGAAGGAAGTGCCAGCCAAGACCCCTTTTACTTCTGAGAACCCTGCACCCCTGAAAGTAGGACATCGCCTGCTCAAATATGACCTTAGATGTCTCATCGGCATGCTCATCTTCCTAGCTGTTCATACACGCCCACTCGTTATCTGTCCGTTAAGCATAGCAGCAAAACATCAAGTTCCCTCCCCAGACACCTCTTACGCTATGGCTCATAGGATGTTTCTTTGGCTGTTGACCCCCAAAGCACTGTTTTTCAAGCAAGGAGACAAAAGGTTAGTCAAGATGCTGTCAGAGGGATTTCGTGTCCCTAGGCTTCCCAAATCCTGGAGACAGGCGAAGGGTCCGTTTGCCGCTGAGAAGGCATTAGGCCTTTATGCGTGCAAAGCTATGGAAACCAATGATTTCAGTGTCCCCGTGATAGCTAATATAGAGAAGTTGGTCCATGAACATCCTTTAGTGGGGTACGTTGATTCAGACTTCGCTGGGGAGAGAGCTACGAGGAAATCTCGTTCCGGTTATATCTTCCTTTTCAATGGGACCCCGGTAGCTTGGTTTTCAAAGTTTCAGACAGTCATAGCGCAATCAACCCTTGAGTCAGAGACAGTATTAGCAAATGAAGTGGTCAGGGAGTTACTAGTTCTGAGACAAACCCTCCGAGACATTGGATTGCGCCCAAAAGGTTTTACCCCCTTGTTTGAGGACAATGAGGGGACTATCATCCTCTCGGAAAGAGGACTAGGGGAATCAAGGACCAAACACATCGATGCAAGATATCACTTACTCGAGAAATTGGTCAAGAAGGGATTTGTGAAGCTATTTTTGGTACCGACGGAGGATAATATCGCTGATTTATTTTCCTAGATAAATTTCACGTACGAAAAATTCAATCATCTGGCAGATTAAATCTCGGTGAAGTTGGTGAAGGAATTTCTCGCAAGCTTCGGAAGGGAAGTCGCGCTGTAAGTACCGCATATTTTACGTAAAGTTAAGCATACTATGTTCATTTTCATTTACGCTCCCGGATGCGGATTATATTGATTTTCGTAAATTGTATTTCCCGCATATTTTATATTGGGAGAGTGCTATAGGTGTTCAAGGCGCAGTCGTGGGGGATACTGTGTTCAAGAACAAGGCAAATACGATGCTTTTGGACAATACACCTATGTCCTTCCCCCCCCCCCCGCATTAGTAGTATTTCTAAACTATTTAACATAAAATAAGTAAGATCCGGAGGGAGGCATTCTAACGCGCTCGAGGAACCATTCTGGAAGAGATGCTCTGACGGGATCGGGTCGGTCGAGGCGATGGCGTTCTCAGAGCGATGTCCCAGGGGAGATCGGGCGGGATCGAGTCAGGTTGAGCACGTCCCGCGTTACTCTTCGTTGCTTATTGTCTTTTATTTGAAATTAGTAATATCGATTATTATAATATTTTGTCTAATCATATTTACATATACAAGAAGAGGCCAAGTTGGAACTCTGGTTGCGGGCGGGACGAAGGGTGTTTCATCGTTCCTCGTGAGTCGACAGACCTGGGTCCCCCCCTTCAGAAAAAACAGACCCGCCAATAATTTGTTATAGATTTTACCCCCTTTACGGGAAGCGATTCAAAATTTTATTTTTGCGATTATGTCCATAGGTGCGATACTTGTCGAATGCACATATGTATTATCATACGAATATTACATATTTATGTTATTGCTTCTTTGGAAGTCATCACTATAACTATGTTCATATGATTTATATGTATGTTTATTACATATTACTTTTACTCATTCGTGAGGTAGGGAGAGTAGAAAAATAATCCTCTTCTCGTTGGGTAGGCCCGACTATACCACAGGTCCGCTGCCTTGTATGTATTCTAATTGATGCATACTCGCTGTGGGTAGAAGGGTAGCCAACCCCCAACATTACTTCTCAGAGAGTGTGAGGGTAAGGGTATATGTTTTGAGTTTGTGTTTTGTAGGCATCACCCCCCGGATAGCAGGTAAAAAGTAAACTTTTTCCAGTATCGTTTGTCTGGACTGGGCCTGATGCCATTTTATTCCTGGTCTGTTGCCGTTTTCCTTTTCTGCTTCACTGAGCTAATATAAGGAGACATCATTCTCATCTTTTGAGGACTGTGTTTGATTGTATTACCGACTTTTGAGCTATCACTGGGGGCGTTACAGTTTCACAAAATAGTATTAGATGGCGTAATTTATATAGGGCCTGCAGTAACTTACATATTAATTTACTTTGTTCCGGGGGGAGTGTTGGAACTAATAATTAATTAATAGTTCAGGACCGGCCGTATCAGAGCATCGGTGTCGGTAGAGGCATTACTTATGATCCTGCCAGTCAAGTTACGTGGCGCGTTCTGTGTTGGCGCCTTTTCTTATTAAAGCTGCAATGCTGCTTATAGAGTGTTGTAGCTATCATAGGCCATTATATTAATAATAGTGGTCTAACAGTGATGCGCATTTTTATCTAGTTTGCGCTACTGCCTCTGAGTTGTCAGTTCTACTATTCTACTTGCGGATTAAAGTGTGTTGATTGGGCGTCGCCGCGACTTCAGAAGTAACGGAGTCTGTCATATGTTTTTTTAAAACATCAAAAACAAAGTTAAGTGAGCTGCTGAATCGATTTTAATCGAATTATGTATTATTAAAGTTTGCATAATCCTTTTTAAAATACTTTAATTAGCTTGCAAAATTTTTCAGTAGTTTTAATGAACGACGTCAGCAAAGTTGTTTGTTCCGGGCTTTTGCGTATTTTGCGTTACATTTGTCCACAAATTGCCACATTCCCTCCGGGCCGTCTTCACAGAAGGGGCATCGATTTGTCCGAAACAAGTTTTTTTTTTTTTTTTTTTTTTTTTTTTTTTTTTTTTTTGTTTTTTTTTTTTGTTGTTGTTTTGTTTTTTGTTTTTTGTTGAGAGCAAAGTCGGTTTGTGTGCTTTTTGTCTTGTGTTTTTATTGTGTCTACTGTACTAAGTTTAAATTTTTTTGTACATTCTGGCTTCCCACACCATACCATACGCTTCCCTACCAATTTTTTGTTTTGTGCTTGCAAAATTGCATGTGTTTGCTTGTGTTACGTGCTTCTTTTGGAACTGCTTTCCACCATCTTGTTTTTCTTCCCTTCTGTTGCCTACACATTATACCTTGCTGTGTTTTGTGTTCTCATATGTTCGCATACTGTGTTTATCCACTTTTGCATAGAAATTTGTGTGTGCATGTGCTTTTTTCCCCTATAACTGACACCATAAAGTTGCTGCCTCCTGTTGCTGTCCGCCATTTTGTTTTCCTTTTGTTGTCCCTACATGTTGTTTTATTGCAAAATTTTGTGTATTGTTGTTGTATGCATGTTGTGTGATTGAAAAATGTTTGTGTGCATGATTGGTGTGTTTGTTTTTGCTGTGAGAGGGGGTTGTGAAATGTCGTTATTCTGTTTTTGTCTTGTTACTGTTTGCCCCACTTGGCACTCTTATGAAATACATGTATCCTATACCTGTTTTCTTTGTTTTCTCTTAGCTTACATGTTGGCTGTCTTGAACATACACAAGATGTGTGTTTTGATGTTTATTTTCCTTGTCCTTGTCAGTTTTGTTTTCCTTATCTGTGTGTGCATTTTTTTTTCTACAACCATTTTATGTGTTTGTGTCAAATACCTTTTCCCTTGCCTTACCCTGTGTTCCTACATTGTATTTACATGTCCCCCAAGTAATCACCCCCTTCAATTCACATTTTCATTCACGTTTTCCGTTGCCACTCACGACATGTATGCTTGTATTTATCAATTTTTTGGTTTTTGTGTGTCTCTCCTTGTTCACATTCACCTATGTGCTAGGTGTAGTCTTTTTGCTTTTCTGTGTTTGTTCTTGTTGTATATGATGTGCTCTTGGAATCTGATGATAAGTTTATATTTTTTCAGGCTTTCTACATGCAGGCTGCGCTTCCTTTCTTCGGGCCCCCGAACTTCGCCGACTTGATGTCGGAGCGGCAACTAACCAACGTAATGGAGGGGTGGAATAGGGGGTGGCCCGCCGCTGTGCGCGGGGAGAAGTATGTTGTCACCTTGCGCCGCTTTGTTAACAATGCCTGGCCCCAGCACGTTGGGGGGGGGGGGGTGGTCTCGTCCGGCTATCCGTGCCGAACA
Source organism: Paulinella micropora (assembly GCA_019918135.1). Taxonomy (NCBI): domain Eukaryota; phylum Cercozoa; class Imbricatea; order Euglyphida; family Paulinellidae; genus Paulinella; species Paulinella micropora. Next base: position 90,182 of record WBZZ01001220.1, read on the forward strand.
TCCTGTTGCCCCCCCCCCCCCCCCCCCCACAACGTGGCAGCCCCGAACCCCAACCCGGCCCAAAACCTAAAACAAAATTTGAAAATAACCAGGATTTATTTCTTTTACCTAAAACCACCCCAGTCGCCCTAGCCCGCAGGGCTTTAGGCCAGGCTGTAATCACTGCCATTACGTTGAGGCGGGGAGCCAAATCTAATCTGGACTTTGCCAACGTTTCCAACTTCGACCACCCCCCGAGTACAGTTAGAGCCATGCTACAAGGCACGGGCATAAACATTTTCAAGGACACAGTCAAAGATGACCCAACCCTGCCCTTTCGCGGGGCAATAGCTGTAGGGTTCCCGAATCTCCATAATCTGGCGGCTGCCATCACGGGGCAGCCGCCAGATGTCAACATGGACATCTCTATCTTAATTACTGGTTTGCTCCGGGCTTCGCCCGGAGTTAACCCGGAGGAGACGTTTCGCTTTTACGGTAGTCCGGTCGGCATGGCGCAGCCGTGCCGGCGGAGACGGCATGTGTTTGATCCGGCGTCTGGTTAGGCCTAGGTTTGAAAGTTGGGAAGATCGGAAGACGAGTCAGAGAAAGCTATCTTTAATGCCTGCTATTGTAAAGAAACTCAAAGTTGGTTCAATTGTTTCGACCCTGGCAGCTTGCCACGTTCAAGACAATGATTTATTTCAAAGATTTGGAAAAAAATTCTGAAACTGTGCGAATAACCGGGGTCGTTATGAGTTTCACGGATGTGCATATGAGTTTCACGGATGTGCAAGCAACCATTCGCCTCAACACCGAGGGCAATCAGTGGTCTGTCCAAGTCCCTCGCGGTTTGGTTCGATTGGAAGACGATTCTAAGAAATGGAAGTATCTAAATACAGCAGGGGAAGTCATTTGGGACTCGAATACCGACGAAGTGGTCGAGCTGAAGTTTACAAAGATTCCCCTGAATCTCAATGTCTCACGCGACGATTTTATTAAGTCAATCCGAGACGTGAATGGCATTCTGGAGAATCGGAATGGAGGCAACGAAGCTAAAGCAAACAAACAGAAAACCAAAGCAATTGCGACTCATCTGGAGAACTTGTACAACGCTCATGATTTGCGAAAATTGTACAACGATTACTTCAACGAAGTCAGAGAGGTCAAAGGGAATTCGAATAAGGCGCTTTTCTCCTTGGCTATGGCATCCCAGATTGTGAGTAAAGCAATTGAATGGCCCTTCATCGTACAATCCGAGCTCATCGAGAAGGAAGAGCAGAAGAACGATGAAGGGGACGAGGTAGTGCCGGAACCAGGGAAGCCTCCGAGCAAAAAGCAGAAAACGAAGGAAGAGAAAGAGCTTCAAGATGGGATCGATGAGGCTCTGCGAAAGCAAGAGGAGCTCAAGGTGAAGCTGGGCACTGCTCGTCGAGTCGACAACAAAGGCAAGACCGTCCACTTTGATGCATCTGTCCTGACCGAGCTGCAAGAGACGAACGAAGAGTTGGAACGCAAGATCAAGGAGGCAGCCAACGATAAAGGTATTGACTCCTCCTCCTTGCTCACAGCACTAGGCTTCTCAACATCAGTTTCAGGAGATGCGAAGGCTAAGTTGACACAAGAATTTCAGAGTCTGCCGGGATCGGAAGATTTAGAATTCGACGTTCTTAAATAGATAAAGTTAGGGAAGGAGTTCATCAACCTCAAAGAGTTTCTAGTACTACCGTCCAAAGAGAAGACTCTTATTGGTGAACCTCACGAGTCGGAGCCCAAGACCATTACTATTGAGAAGTTTCTAGACTTGCTTCGCAGACTCATCGTCCTTTACAGTAAGCATCACGCTCAGCAATCTGAAGACATGTGGGAACACTACCGCTTCCTTGAGCTCATTGTGAGAAAAAATTCGTTGCAGTCAGCCATGAGATGGGATAAGGCAGCACGTGGTCGAAGCTCGTTAGGTCAGTGGCACAAAGCCACACTTCCCTTTGTGTTGGCCTCAGCCATGCTCGAGCCTCTTCCCCCCCCCTTCCCATTCTTCCAACCAATCGTATGGCCAAGGTGTCTTGAAGCAGCAGCGTAGCGCGAATACCACGCGTGGGGGTGGCCAAGCCAGACAGCAGTTTCAGAAGTCCAAGAAGGTGTGTTTCAACTGGGCAGACGGCCGTGACTGTAGCTGCAAAGAAGATTGTCGATTCCTGCACCAGTGTCCAGTATGCCCTGAAAACAAAGACCACAAGCGAATGGACTGCCCAGACAGTGACAACGACAAATGGGGAAAATGCAAGGCAAACAACTGAGGGGGCCCTGGGAGTGAAAGCTCTGCAGTGGGGCAAGTAGCTCTCAGGATCGGCTTACATCAGCCGGAGGTCTCCTTAGGTGGGACTTCCTCTTCCACTGCTCTCTCTTTTTCTGAAACGGATCGCAAAACTTGGGATCCAGGTGGTCGCAAGCATGTGACCAAGGTGAAGGTTGCCAAGATAGGAAATTTGTCTTTCAGCAACAATCAGTCTTACTTCGACTCCTCGCCTTCAATTGCTCAGGCCTCGGTGCCACTTGCTAATATGACCGGTCCCACCAGTTCCACTTTTTTCCAGCAATCATCCCCTTTGTCAGCAAGTTGCTCAGCTCCTTCGTCTTTTCGTGTTCAGTCTGTGGGGCACAGCCCGTCTTGTTCTACTGCCCCTTTCAGTTCAGTTAGTACTGCCTTTTCCAAAGAAGCTTCAGTGCTTCATGCCTCTGTTTTGGACGGGCAAGTGTCACCGTTACTCCTTTGTTGGGTACCTGTCTTGTCTCTTCTTCTTCTTTCTATCTCTCCTTTTTCATTTTCATCTCTCTCTTCATGTTCCTCTATCAACAATGCAACTATTCAGCATGAACAACCTCAACTACAACAACAACAACAAGTACATCAACAACAACAAGTACATCAACAACAACAACAACAACTACAACAACTACTACAACAACAACAACTACAACAACAACTACAACAACAACAACAACAACAAAAACTACATCAACAACAACAACAACAACAACAACAACAACATCCTCAACCTCAACAACCTCATCAACTTCTACAATTACAACAACAGCAACAGCAACACATCCATTCTCCACTTGCTCTGTCTTCCTCTCCTTGTGTTGCCTCTCTTAGTAGTTTCCTCTTGGTGGGTTCGTTTTCTTCTTCTACTCAGCAGCCTCAGGTGCTGTACACTGAACAGAGTGGCCTACAAGGCAAAGCGGTCCCTTTAAGCCCCTCTGCTTCTCCCTCTTCCACTTCTGCTTCCTTTTTCTTCCCTTTCCCTAGGTGGATTTGGGAAATTGCCAGAACAACACTTACTCCCCGTAAGTACGAGCGGCACACACTCAGCAAGAACCAATGATAACCTCAATGAAGTGTTGGACATCCTTGAGATGGGCCCACTCCATTCGGATGGGTGGGTAGCCTTGTGCACAAGAGCAAACACTTCAAGTGTATGATGAAATCCACGGCACTGGGCGCTGATGGAAAGGCGATCGAGAAAAAGATCGCAACCCACGCGGCCATCAAGCTCTATTGGTATAACTATTGTGCCATGTTCGAGCTCGTGTCACAGACAATATGTAGAGGATCTAGTGGCAACCATGGCACGTCCCATGTGGGAGGCAAACGTTTCCCACAACGATATCATAGACCTCCCTCAGAAACTTATAACGCCCCTTGACAAAACGGATCTGGCAGCGTTGTTAATGACGGTGATTAAGGGCATAGCTAGAGCAACAACCGCCACGGGCCGAACGACGGCGAATCCTACATACGGCAGGTAATGTCGGAAGCTCAAAGCGCCGATGACAAGGTGTTTAAGGTTAAGAGCTTCCGCATACACCGACTTGTCGATATTCGCAAGTGGGATAGAGCATTCGAGGATAGGATATTCGGACCTGTGACACAGGCGGAAGAACGCGCGAGAAGGGCGTCGGTCCTACTTCAGGCCATGCAAACTGTGGGGTTGCAATTGCCGGATCATCAGGCAACAGCAAACGAACCACAATTTGATATTCTCACGTTTGTCACATCCACAACATGGGGAGGACAGTCACAAACGGGGTCCAGCTCATACCGTCGATCATCATCAAGCTCGTCTAATCCTTATTGGCAATCATCGTCGAGCTCCTCAAGCTCTTCGAACCTATATTGGGGCCAAAACAGTGGGATGGGCTCGGCTGGATCATCGAACCCATACATGTCCGCACCCCCCTATACAAGCGGGAATACATCGCCATATGTCTCACCGTCGAACACGGGCTTTCAGTCACCACCACCGGTGGGTTTGACATCACCACCTCATACATACCAAGCAGCACAGTTCACCACCTCCCATATTGCAACCCGCACCACCGCCGGTTAGTCAGACACAAGGGGCCCGCCCTCACGTCGATACTGTATATGTAACTTGTTCATGCTATGTCTGTATTACATATTTACCTTACCACTACTCATAACATAGGATAAGGTGTGAGTAGGCCATAATCTATTCTCGTCGATTAGGCCTGACTTGACTGGGGGGCGCTTCACTGTGTGTAGTCTAACTGATATACACTTGCTCCAGCAAGTTGGGTAGCCAACGTCGATATTATGTCTTGGAGAGAGTGAGGGTAAGAGTGAGTATGTTTTGAGTCTGTGTTTTTATAATTGTCACAGAATAGTTAATAGGACCTGCAGTTAATTTAATATTGCTGTTGACATTCAAGACAAAAAAAAAAAAAAAGATTTTTCTGTTTTGGTTGGAATTTCAGTTTTGGTTGGAATTTTGATTTTGGGTGAAAATTTGAATTTTTCAAATTAACGGCTATATTCGTCCGCAAAATATCGTAAATTTTCGCGAAATGTTACCGTTAAATTTGAAAATTTGAATTTTTGTCACAAAAATGAAAAACTGTCACAAAAATGAAAATCTGACACAAAAATGAAAAACTAATTTTTGTTGTTGTCTTGAATGTCAACAGCAATAATTAACCTTGCTCCAGGGGGAGTGTTAGCCTGACCTATTAATATAATATATTAATTGAGTTAGACAGTACGGGCCGCCGGGCATATGTAATGGGTGTCGTTAGAGCCATAGTACGTGTGTCTGGCCTACTTGAATACGTTCCCGCCCTTTTGTCTTGGCGCGTTCTTCTAATAAAGTTTATACTGCAGACGATAGCATTTACTGCTTAGTTTTGACTCCGGTCTGTTAAGGTAGTCTAACATTGAAATAATATTAATAATAGCTTAAAATCTGTGTTGCCAAGGGGCATCACACAAAAAATGACTAAGTCTCGGGGGGGGGGAGGGGGGGTAAGGACACTGACCGAGCGGTAATATTAATAGTTGTATTAAATTTTTATTGATTTTAATATCTGAAATGAAAGATTTAATATTAATTTTAATAAAAATTTTGAAAAATATTATTTTTTAGTGACTTTGAAAGTGACTTGAAATGGATGCCGGGCGGTATCCATGCGCATGCACATAGACAATAGGCATCAATAAATATATTCTTTTATAACCGAACCGGTAAAAGCTTGGGGCGGTGTAAATTTCATATAAAATCCTTTTGCCACATTGAACTCACAAGTTCAATATTACAATAAAATATTATATTTCACAAAAAAAATAGAAAGTAAAATTATATTTGCATTTTGATAAGCAGCTAACTACATATGGAAAATTGTATTTTAATATACAATATTAATAATTTTCAAAAAACTATTTACAAAACACATTTGCCATTCACATACAATTTTCAAAAAACTATGCAATTTTCAAAAAACTAAGTAATTTTCGAAAAACACAATTTTCAAAAAATTATATATTAATAATTTTCAAAAAACTATACAATTTTCAAAACTGTACAATTTTCACTAAATTGTACAATTTTCAAAGAACTATACTATCAAGCTTATAAAAAACTGCGCAATTTTCACAAAAAACTACACAATTTTCAAACAAACTACGCAATTTTCGAAAAACTACATAATTTTCAAAAAACTGCACAATTAAATGATCCTTTAACTTGAATGTTGGCGGTTGTACAAAAGGAGAAAAAATGAAGTGTAAAAAAAAAAAAAAAAAAAAAAAAAAAAAAAAAAAAAAAAAAAAAAAAAAAAAAGCGGTCACAATTTAAGGTCATGCAGAGACCCGATGCAGTTTAGCGTCATATTGAGGATTATTATTCTTTTTTGTAGCGAGTGGTAAGTTTGAATATATTGATGCCGGCCGGCATCCAGGCTCAGGCATGTAGATAATACTGTGGATTCAAGCTACATAACTCTCATGTACTCACTCCTTTGTGCACAGGACGAATACGAAAAATTAGGAGTAATAGTATCAATAATTGAACATGTAAGAAGATATAGGACACGGGTATGGAAAGTGCATGCATGCACGCATGATAATATGTGTGTGTGTGTGTGGGTGGGTGGGTGGGGGGGGGGGGGGTGGGGGGAAGGGGGTTCTGGAAATGCAAATATGCTTTTGAAATTTTCCACTTTGAACACCAGGTTCCTTTATCTTGAAACATGTTATCGGCTTACACACACAAATATATATATATATATATATATATATTTGTAATATTAATATATAGTAACGTATACATACAAAAATAATATTCTATGTTACACGCACACAAAGCCCGAAGTGACTATATCCAGTGTTCTTCTTCTCTGTCTTCGTGAGTTCGTTTTGCGTTAAGCTGCTTTGACTCGGCCAAGTTGTCTCCAACCAAATCTACTGGATATTCCGATTTTGGTGAATCCATTAAAGCTCTATTTTGTGAAGAAAGATTAGGCGAGCTAGCCGCTTCAGACGCAGCTCGTCTGCTTTGCTCATATGCCTGAGTGGCCAAATCTTGGGCCCGACCAAGCTCTGTCCGAAGGTCAGCATACTTCTGGGAACACATCTCCACTTCCAGCTCCTGAAGAGAGAAACGAGATAAATGGCGACGTTTTTCTATATTATGTACGTGTGAATGAGTGCTTGAACTGCGAAAGGATACGAGAGGTATTTAGGCAGAAAGAGGGTCGAAGAGAGAGGGGTGATTGATAACCAAGTTTCATCCATCGATGCTTCCAGTAACAATTTTATCTGTTTGGCGTGCACTTAAGTAGTCCTGCTTACTTATGTACTTGTACCTGTGATGCATCGAGTTCTTGAATGAGGCTTTCAAGAGCAGCTTTGTCAAGGGCGGCAGTGGCAAGCAAGAAGGGATCTTTTTCCATGAAGTCTGGCTCTATCGCACTCCGTCGGAAATAGAGCAGATGGGAGAGGCCGAAGTCGAAGTCGAAGTCATCCTCCTCTGGGGGAGGAGGAACAGCCAGGGAATGGGACGAGGCTGCGAGCAGGAGAGCAGCAGCAGGTGACGAGGGGTTCGGAGTCAAGGCAAAAGACGAGGTAGTTTCGGAGGCAGGCCGGGCGGCCGGAGGGACAGCAGTCTCCGACGAGGACGGCAGTGGTCGGGGTTCAGAAGGCGGCGTCACCACAATAGATCCAACGGGCACATCGATACCACTTTTGCTTGCACTAAATGAGAAAAACAAGAGAAAACGAGAAACTTATGGTAAAGTCATGACATTTTGGGTTTCAAACCAATTTATGCGAACTTTCCTGTCTGTGTCTGTTTCTATTCTGCACATTTGCACGAATAGACACATTTATATCTTAAATTGCATGTCTGTATGCTTACGAATAGACACATTTATATCTTAAATTGCATGTCTGTATGTGCTTATGTATTATTCCTTGTCCTCAATATGCAAATGCTGACATGAGGAAGTACGCAGCACACAGACAAGAAAAGATGCGTGAAAGCAGGGAGATCAAGTGGCGCAATATGCGCAAGCTGATGAAATGTGACCGCTCTTGAGAATATTCGGCGACGGGAAACAAGGGATTGGATTCGCTTTGAGCGGCGACAAACGAGGTGGACGTCAGGTTGTCAGAGGACTTGGCGCGTTGTACGAGATCGAGGACGCGCTTGGACAACATTGCGGACTTGCGGGTCAATTTTTTCCTCTCCTCTTCGCTGGCCAGGTTGATCGCAGTCACCCAGGTGCGGCACTCGAGCGAGGTGGGCACTTGAAAACGCCAGCGCCGATCCATGGTGGCATACACTTCGAGCTCATACTGGTTGAGAGGTGAAGACGACATGACCTCTTTCAGGTCAACACTATCTAATGTTTTCTCTTTGGTCTGGTCGTACATGACCAAGCGCCGCCTACGATTTGTCTCTGAATAAGGTCCTAGTACTAAGTAAATCAATTTATTCTTGCCATGTCTGCTCATTCCTCGAAACTTGGCAATTGCTTTCTTCTGTGCCCAGCCACGCATTTCCATTTTTTCAGTGGCCTGAATGGCTTCACTGGCCTTCAGCTTACCTTCGCTTTGAGCCTCTTGGATAGCATCTAGGAACCAATGTTGAGCCTGCGAGGTGAGGCAATCCAGATAGAGCGCCTGCCCGTAAATTTTATACTTGAGCCTTGTGCTCTTCTCACGCTTAGCGTGCACATAAGCTGCGGCGGAGGACCCGAAACGCAGCTCCACATTGTACTGCATGTGTGAGTAAGGTAGCTCGCTAGAGGCCCTGTGAGCAGACGGGGGAGATAGAAGCTGCTTCAGGGTGGTTGGTGCCGAGTCTTGCTGACCTGAGATCTTACAGGAGCAGAATTGGTCCAGCTCCTGCTTGAAAACGACATGCTTGTCCTGTTCCGAAGACAACAGAAAGAAATTGTTGAAGATATAAACGTTTAAGTTTTGTTTCTTGAATTCTACCGGTCCCGTGAAAAAAAGAGTCCGATCGAGATCGGAGAGTAGATCGCACTGTGCATGAGAAAACTTCTTTTGGACAGCTGCCACGCTCGTATCGACCAGCACGTAGTCCATCTTGAGGGTTGCTCGCGAGCCAAAAGCGCGCTGTTTCTTGCCGGCGCCGCTGCTCTCTGCTCGCACGAAGCCGACGTCCAGCAAGGCCTGCACCAGCTTGTGCGCCTCATCAGGGATCATGCAGTGCCCCTTGGCGATCAGCTGCCGCACCATGTCCTGGCCTTTCATCGCCGTATATGTCCGCAACAGAACCTTCGTTTCCTTCAGCAGCGGTGCTAGTTCCGCTGCCATTTCGCGCAGCTTCTTTAGCTTTACTGCCTCTCTCTTTGCGCGTTCCGATTTCTTGCTTTTCGGGATAGGTGATGACAGAATGTCGTCCAAAGACATCATCTCCGAACCATCCTCTTCGTCGTCAATTTTCAATCTGGAATTGCTTTTGTCTCCAGTGTCCTCCTCACTGCTGTCCTTGTCCCTCTCTGACCGTGTTGCTTCTTTTTCTAGCTTTTTTTTCACTTGGCTCTCTTTGTCTAACCTCTCTTTCTCTGCTCGCTCTTTGTCTAACCTCTCTTCCTCCGCTCGTTCTTTCTCTAACCTCTCTTTCTCTGCTCGCTCTTTGTCTAACCTGTCTTTCTCCGCTTGTTCTTTCTCTAGCCTCTCTTTCTCCGCTCGCTCTTTGTCTAACCTCTCTTTCTCTGCTATTTCTTTGTCTAACCTCTCTTTCTCCTGTTGTTGTCTCTCTGCCTCTAAACGCTCTTTCTCAATCTGTTCCCGTCTTTGGAGTTCCAATCGAGTTTTCTCTTCTTGCAACCGCTCTAATCGCTCTTTTTCTTGTTTCTCCTCCTTTTCCCGGTTTTCCTCTGCCAATCTTTGTTTCTCTAATCGCTCTGCTTCCTGTCTTTCTTCTTCTTCCTTCGCCACTCTCTCTTTTTCCAGACGTTTAATTCTCTCCTGCTCTGCTTTCCCTGTCAATGCTCGACCCTGTTGCTCTTTCT
>WBZZ01001220.1:112500-121609 GCA_019918135.1 Paulinella micropora
TTATCGTCAATTCTTCGTACTCGCCTCACGGGTGAGACGATGGAGGCGCATGTGCAGAAATGCATCAGCCATTGACAGAGAAGCACTATTATTATTATTATTATTATTATTATTATTTATGGACACCGTGATAGCCCAGTGGTCAAGTTCTACCATCTGGGCCCTGTCGCCAGTTCGATTCCCGTCGGTGCCACCAGTATTTTCATTGAACATACCTGTCTATTTCTGGACCAGTATTTTCATTGGACATACCGGCCCGTCTGGAAGTGTTGGAACTGCCCTTGCGGGGGTGTCATTAGAGCTTATCGTCAATTCTTCGTACTCCCCTCACGGGTGAGACGATGGAGGCGCATGTGCAGAAATGCATCAGCCATTGACAGAGAAGCACTATTGTTATTATTATTATTATTATTATTATTATTATTATTTACTATATCTGAGGCGTACTGATGCAGCTAATGGCATATCCTCAACGGACATAAGCCTCCAATACCCTTGTTCGAGGTCCTCCACCCCCCCGTGTCAGTCTCTCGCCTGATGATCGGGGCCACCGATGGAGCTCCTGAGGGCAAGACTGCACTAAGCCGAGGTTATTCCGCAGTCCCAGCAACCTCTTGCAAGACGTCACCGAATGTGCAAGTGCATACACCAAGCGCGGTTGCTAGAGCTGCCTCGAAACCCCACCCATAACAATCTGGTGTCTGCTGGGTCCTGGGCTATCAACCAGCATATGCGGAGTTTAAGATCTTTTACGCGCGCAACGACCCTCCTCCCCAGCATCTACCACCAAAGGGTTATTATTATTATTATTATTATTATTATTATTATTATTGGACACCGTGATAGCCCAGTGGTCAAGTTCTACCATCTGGGCCCTGTCGCCAGTTCGATTCCCGTCGGTGCCACCAGTATTTTCATTGAACATACCGATCCGTCTGGAACAGTATTTTCATTGAACATACCGGCCCGTCTGGAAGTGTTGGAACTGCCCTTGCGGGGTGTCATTAGAGCTTATCTTCAATTCTTCGTACTCCCCTCACGGGTTAGACGATGGAGGCGCATGTGCAGAAATGCATCAGCCATTGACAGAGAAGCACTATTATTATTATTATTATTATTATTATTATTATTATTATTATTATTATTATTATTATTATTATTATTATTATTATTATTATTATTATGGACACCGTGATAGCCCAGTGGTCAAGTTCTACCATCTGGGCCCTGTCGCCAGTTCGATTCCCGTCGGTGCCACCAGTATTTTCATTGAACATACCGATCCATCTGGACCAGTATTTTCATTGAACATACCGGCCCGTCTGGAAGTGTTGGAACTGCCCTTGCGGGGGTGTCATTAGAGCTTATCGTCAATTCTTCGTACTCCCCTCACGGGTGAGACGATGGAGGCGCATGTGCAGAAATGCATCAGCCATTGACAGAGAAGCACTATTATTATTATTATTATTATTATTATTATTATTATTATTATTATTATTATTATTATTATTATTATTATTATTATTATTATTATTATTATTATTATTATTATTATTATTATTATTATTATTATTATTATTATTATTATTATTATTATTATTATTATTATTATTATTATTATTATTATTATTATTATTATTATTATTATTATTATTATTATTATTATTATTATTATTATTATTATTATTTCTGGGCCCTGTCGCCAGTTCGATTCCCGTCGGTGCCACCAGTATTTTCATTGAACATACCGGTCTATTTCTGGACCAGTATTTTCATTGAACATACCGACCCGTCTGGAAGTGTTGGAACTGCCCTTGCGGGGGTGTCATTAGAGCTTATCGTCAATTCTTCGTACTCCCCTCACGGGTGAGACGATGGAGGCGCATGTGCAGAAATGCATCAGCCATTGACAGAGAAGCACTATTATTATTATTATTATTATTATTATTATTATTATTATTATTATTATTATTATTATTATTAAATATTAATCAACATTAAATAATATTCAATAATGAAGTTTAATAAATTGAATAATATTGAATAATATTGAATAATATTGAATAATATTGAATAACATTGATAAGGTTGAATAATGTTGAATAATGTTGAATAATTTTGAATAATTTTGAATAATTTAATAATTTAATCATGAGTGTCTGATTTTTTTTTCACTGAGTAGGTTTTCCTGCTACAACCTATGCCACTGTTGTCGCTTCCGGAATGATCCATGCGAGAAAAGAAGAGGGCAGCTCTCCACCAACCAAGAAACAACGGGTGACCTCGCCAAGAAGCACTAAAACAGGGAAGTCCAAACGAGTTTTGAAACTGCGTGCAAAAACAGTGACTGAGATGAGAAACTACATGGGTTTCGAACCTAGCCATCCATCTCATTTATGTGAATTGCAATTATCTCAATTTCAGCAAGAATGCTTCTCTGCGCTTCCACTGCCTTGCACAAAATGCAAGAGTTCCATGCCTAAATGTTCATTTGTTTTGAAAGCCAAGTGGTCCACTCGAAAAGTGCACATCCAAAACAAACATTCCCAAACTTGCATGGTCTGTCGATATCAAGCGCATATCGAAGATAAAGACTCTACAGGTGCGGCCAAAGAGAAAACACATAAACATCGCCAGCTTGGTGAAAAGACAAGAGAAACTGTTCTCCCTCTGGAACAACTCGATGACTTTTTTGATCGCGAGGTGTATCTGCCGGGGCACAACATCCGCTTGAAAAATTAGCGGGTGAGTTTTGACGGAAGCTTATTGACTGAAGTATGGGGATGCTACTGCTCCCCGAAGCGCCCCAGCTATCACTCCGACAAGTCTGATACTGGAAAGAAAAAGCTTTCGCAATCTGCATCGTCATCAAATGGTAAATATAACAAATAATACATAAGTTTATAATATTTAGAACGTATGATTTGGCTTTGATCAAATTGCAAAAATGTGCGTAAGCGAGGAAGTGAATGAATCTATATTACACACTGAAAAGGATGCTTTATTCTCGCCAAAAGGTACACAATATTAATGACACATGATGGATGATGACTCATGCATTATATCGATGTTCAATAAATATGTAGGAAAGAGCAATCAAACAGACTTGAACAATATTTTGAAAAAGCCTGCTTACAAGAACACTGGATTTCCATGGATATGCTCGGAAGGTCTTCAATCACTCCAAGTGACACTGGAAGACAACAAGACATACGTCCTGCAAGACCAAAAGAGAAACGGACAATGTGGCTGGCGCGCACTGGCTCAAGCTTTGCTTGAAGACCCTGAGCAATGATTCACTGTAAAGCTGAGCTTGTTAAATTATCTTCGACAAATACAAGAAGAAGACTGCAAGGTGGCAGGCATATCGTGGTGGTCTGCTGCAAACGCTTTTTCAGCTCCAGAAGACTGGCTAGAGTATCTTGCGGATAATGCAATTTGGCATCAGGAGATTATCAAAAGATATTCAGACGAGCATGCTTGGCTTCATGAACCAGTCCTTTGGCAGGTAGATAAAGTGTACACCAATGCATATTTGTATTTTCTATCAGCTCAGCGGGCCCATCGATGATTCAAAGACTTGCCTCATTTCATTGCAGCCTGATACACTGCAAACATCTCCGGAACGAACAAAACACATACGCCTTTTCCAGGAAATGCGTCAGACTGTCAACGAAGACGGTGAACACAAACAAATTTGCTTTCACTATCAAAACCTTGTCCCTGAACCATCTCTTGGAGCTGATACAGCTGCGCAGTCGAACGGATTATCAGAAAGCCATCCAGTAATTACTCCTGTTTCAAGGCACCTACCTGTCTACGTCAAACCTACATCTTAGAATATGGATGTTCGATGGAATGATACCATGTCTGTTGTGAAAATTGACCATGACTACCTAGATGTTGCTGGTAAAGCAGTGCCGACTGTTACGAGAGATGTCTTGCCGGTGGCATTTTCAAAATGGGAAGATTTCAAGAGACTATCCCAAAAACAGACTTAAAAACTCATGATTCACTGGATCAAGCGACCACGAGAGGAACACAACTTCACAACGAAAGAGCAACTTGTACTACAATGCACATCACAATTCTTGCAATCGATCGCGACACTATAGATAATGATTTCTTTTTTATTTTAGGCTTCGTTCCTTCAATTTTAACAACAAGTGGATGCATGCGCCCGCGACTGCAGATCCAGTGACGCTGGCACTGTTCAACTATGATTCCAACTTTGCGGCCGAGGGGTGGATTCCTGTTAGAGTGGAAGCAGTTGTACATAACCAAAAACATGGATATGCTGGCACCTTAGATGTCCTTTGGTACAATCCCAATCTGGATAGCTTTACGTTAGACGACCTGAAAGTTTCAAAGTATTACTCTCCAACCGATCGTGAAACCATCAAGTGCTCCCAAACCAACACTGTGTTTCAAGTTAGTGTTGCAAACACACTGTATGAAAAGGAGCGATGCAGCTTAGACTGTATTACGAAGCTCTCAAGGATCAAAATACATTCCAAGCCATCCGTGCTCAGTTTGGAAAAACGTCAGTGAGGTACCCCATCTAGTTAAACAATATGTATCATACGACTGAGTTATTCGTATGTGTGTCTTGTGCAGTATTATCAAATTGCTCCTTCTCTTGGTACGCGCGCATAAAGATCTAGGTGCAAACAAAGTAAACACGGTCCCTTGTGACTTCAGACCTGAAGCGGTGGCTAAGCTTCTGGAAGAGTGGTCAGCTCATCGGGGAAACGAAACTGCGCTTTTGGCTCGCGAGGTCGAGCGTGAGCTTGGAGACAGTAAAGATATTAAAGGATCATTGAGCACATTCCTGCCTCTTCTATTGAAGGGCAAAAAAGTTTTGCCCAACACTCGTTTTGAAGAAACGTCAACCTTGACTCATTTTCTCTGTCCATATGAACTTCTTATCAGCGTTCCCGTAACGTGTGCATGTGAGCTACCAAGAAAGCGTCAGCCGAAATCAGGCAGCGCAGAGGCAGGAGAAGCGGATCTCCACACCGCATGCCAAGGAGGAATCGATTGCAAGAAGCAAAGGGGGAAAACACATTACTATACAGGAGTGGAACAGGCATAACACTCTGTGTACAGAACAAGCAAGGCAATTTAGAATTCCGCAAGAATTCTCTCCTAGGATGCTCACCTGGATCCAGGATTGCCTTGACGCTGGACACGATGTCAACACTGTCATTGATTCCCTGTATCAAGAAAACTACGATATGTTTCACCATTCAGGTGTACAGTGTATACATGCATAGTATTACTGCGTGTACACCATGAATACATGTATGTATGTATGTATGTATGTATGTATGTATGTATGTATGTATGCATGTATGTATGTATGTAGGTTTTCCACCTCGACCGCTAGGAGCGACACTTCCCGACAACTTACGGTGTCGTCGCTTCGTGCCGTCCAAGCAAGTTATCAAAATGATACTGCATTCTCACAAGCAGAAAACATTTTATGACTTAGAGGACTTCACATCCGCAGAGAAGCTTTTGCAGGACAAGTTGCAAAACGATCAGTTTGATCTGCGGAAGCCTGAATGTACTTGTCCTCGCCCAGCTAAGGGATCTGGCAAAAGATGATTTTGTTCTAACGACCGGTGTGTAACTCTTCGTTGCATCTGGATGGCACCATGGCAAATCGACTTCCTTCGTGCGCATAGCAAAAATGGTGGGAAAGAAGCATGCAAAGCTTTCGGATTAGATGCAACTTGTGCGATTGATCAGTACGGGTGCAGACTCTTTACATTTTTGCTTGTGAACCCGCTGACAATGAGAGGAATTCCGATTGCACATATGCATTGCGGAAGAATTTCATCTTCTGCCATAAAAGAGTTTCCACTCTTTATCAAGAAACTTGTACCAACATGGGAATGGAATGGTTGGTAGTTGACAAGGATCTTCCAGAAGCACAAGGGATAATTGATTTCGATAAGGACGTTCACATTTTTGTGTGTTACTTTCACGTCAAGGAAGCTATTCATCGCTGGCTAGTGGCTTCAAAAAATCAAGTACGTATTAACTGTGACATCTTGCTGCTATTCACTGAGGCTTATCAATTATGTGTGTTTATGTAATATAAATCTGATAGGTTCCTGCGCACCTGCATGAAATTGTCAAACAGGCAGTATCGCAACTTGACTTTATAGCAGGACAGGACAAATACTGTGCTGCAACAGATGTTTTTTGGATTGGGCAAAGAAGAAACATAAAGGGCTATTTGATTATCTGCATGATAATTGGTTCAGCGGATTCTGGGAGAAGCGATGGCAAAGGTGCTTTGCACCGTATGTCAAAGATTTCATACAGTGGACCAATAACTACACTGAGGCATGGCACCGTTTACTGAGATATAAAGTACTTGCTCATCCTTGCTCATCCTTTGTCGTTCTTGCTCGTTCTTGCTCGTTCTTGCAAGTCCTTGCTCGTCCTTGCTCGTCCTTGCTAGTCTTTGCTAGTCCTTGCTAGTCCTTGCTAGTCCTTGCTAGTCCTTGCTAGTCCTTGCTTGCCCTTGCTTGCCCTTGCTTGTCCTTGCTTGTCCTTGCTTGTCCTTGCTCGTTATTGCTCGTTATTGCTTGTTGATCATTCTTCTTGCTTATCTTTGCATACATGTATATGCATGTGCCTGTATTATTAGAATGCGGCGGGGACTAGGTGGAAAACGAAATAAAAGATTTGATGTTTTATTGGATGTACTGATCGAGACGATGCCGCGACTCCTTGCGCCTGCCATGTATGACGTCTCTTTCGATAAGGCACGGAAACACATGGCACCAGTGGTTATCCGAGCTGTGAGATTTAGGAACAACCTCCAAACCATGCACCCACTTGAAGACAAAGAGGAAGGAATTTTCATCATACGGCAAGGTGATAAATTGCTAACAGTTCGATGGGCGGGAGAATCAGGCGTGTAATGCCCCCAACGATAGCTCGTAAAAAGTCGGTAATACAACCAAACACAGTCCTCAAAAGATGATAATGATGTCTCGTTATGTTAGCTCAGTGAAGCCAAAAAGGAAAACGGCAACAGACCAGGAATAAAATGGCATCAGGTCCAATCCGGACAAATAATACTGAAAAACAAGCTGGTGCACCTGTCACCAGGAAAAGGTACTTTTTACCGGCTATCCGGGGGTGATGCCTACAGTACCCCCTCCCGATTTATGACGGAAATAGCATTTTCGTCATACCTTCTGATTTCTTTCTGCAAATAGTATGCGCTATGGAGTCATGCCACACAGCGCATCGACCCACGGATAGACGCTAAAAGACGATAAATATATCCTCATACGGCACGTCAAAGCGGATTCTCTAACCTTTCTTGTAAATTTTGAACTCCTTCCCCTCAATTTTTTTTTCGGCAGTATGTCAAGAACAAACGTACTATTAATAAAAAATACAAGCAACGTGGTGCTGTAGTACGATTCCCCCTTTGATCTCCTTCTTCTTCTTATCATTATCATTATTATTATTATTATTATTATTATTCACAGGGAGATCGTAAGTACATTGTCTTTTTTAATGACATACCCTTGTATAAGGCGGATATCCTATGATATAGTATTAGGGGGCCAGTCCTAATAGCTATATCCGAAGTCGAGGTGTATGTACCCGACCCTGCGATATACCGACACAAGTAGAGATTGACCGTGCTCAGGTACGACAGTATATAATCTATCGTAAAAAATAATTTAATGAAAGTTTCAGAGAACAGTTCATTTTCGAGAACATCATCCCAGGACTTGGAAAGGGTCATACCCGGGAACACCATCGCTCAATACACTAGCGATCCCCGTATACGGTGTAGTATCATCGTCGATCGACCTTTCGCACTCGTATGTTGCGATCGAATGCCAAGTTATATCACTGAGTCTTTTTAATATTCATATTGATAACTGATGATGCATGATCAATCATGATACGCCGTGGGCAATCAACCAGTTTGTTTGAGACGCATAAAGAAAAAAAGTTTCTTTGTCACTGCCTTCGTCGTCTAGCGCGGATTTCTTTGCCTGGTGGAGGACCACCAACAAAAGTCAGATCGAACTTTGACTGTTCGAGAATGTCCCACATCTTATTAGGGATTCCGCCCAACGATAATTCAAAGGGGACATCAAGCACTCCTCTTGGCAGTGTCTGAATGGTCCACGCAGTGTAATCCTTGTCTCTGGGAGTAATTGTATCATCCCATGTCTCGAGACTTTTTGCGTCTTTATATACTGGCAGATAATGTCTTGCCTTTGGATCCTCAACCGGGTCCATACTTCTCCAAAACTGGAGTATCGGTTGTACTATCTTTGCGGCTGATGATATTTTGAGTGTCCGTGTGACACGCATCTGTCGTGGGACCGCCACGACCCGCATCAAGTATAAGTCTGAAAGAGTGTCATCAGCGACATGTTGTTCCGCTGGTCTTATCAGATAGAAAACATCTTTCACCCATGCGATGGTTGCTATCGCATCGCCTTCCTTCCATCGCTCATGGACAATCTCAACGTTGCCCGCGTTTGGGTCAGTGTCCGTCCCCTCCTCCTCCTGGTGGACGTCCTTTGATCTCATCGACCTCATCGCCTTCCTCGGTTGGTCGTTGATAAGATCATTCCGCGCTCTCCTTAGCTGCGCCTCTGTGATCTTCTCCTTCTTTCCGCTATGCTCTCGCGGAGACTTGGACTGAGTCCCCACCGCGCCTATGCGGTCAGTCTTCTCCTTGCTGTCCACCTCACTCTCCTCCTTCTCAGCTATCGGTGCCCGATAAGCATCGTCTTGGTCTATGCCAGCCTCCTTGTGGATGGGCGGCACCTCTTTGAAATCATCCTTCATCCGTTTTAACGCATCCTCAACGGATTCATCTTCCAGTAAGAAGGGATCATACTTAATCAGCCTTCTTACATTCACAATTTGCACCTTCCCTCTACCCCTGATCTTGTAATTCAGAGGTCCCGTCTGTTCCATAATCTGATAAGGTCCTTTCCAGTGAGTGAACAGCTTAGAGCTGACTCCCTTCGGGACTTGAGGATGGTACAATAGTACAATATCCCCGACCTGGAACTTGATCTGATCCAAGTGCGCTTGTCGCACCCAG
>WBZZ01001221.1:42500-47500 GCA_019918135.1 Paulinella micropora
ACTGGCTATCAACCTGCATAGCGAAATTTAAGATTTTCGACAGGCGCGCGCCCAACGACCCTCCTCCCCAGCATCATCCACCAAATGGTTTTGAGTTGGCATCACAGTAATATATATATATATATATATATATATATATATATATATATATATATATATATATATATATATATATATATATATATATATATATATATATATATATATATATATATATATATATATATATATATATATATATATATATATATATATATATATATATATATATATTATATATATATATATATATATATATATATATATATATATATATATATATATATATATATAATATATATATTATATATTATATATATATATATATATATATATATATATAATATATATATATGTATATTATATATATATACATATATATATATATATATATATATATATATATATATATATATATATATATATATATATATATATATACTATATATATATTCTATATATACATATATATATATTGTATGCATCACCCCCGGATAGCCGGTAAAAAGTACCTTTTCCTGGTGACAGGTGCACCAGCTTGTTTTTCAGTATTATTTGTCCGGATTGGACCTGATGCCATTTTATTCCTGGTCTGTTGCCGTTTTCCTTTTTGGCTTCACTGAGCTAATATAACGAGATATCATCTCATTTTTTGAGGACTGTGTTTGGTTGTATTACAGACTTTTTACGAGCTATCGTTGGGGGCATTACATTTGGAGTCCACATCACTAGGTTGATTTCTTTCTGCTTGCCACACAGGCAACAGAGTGAATTTTCACTGACCTGTCTCACACGGGGACGTCAGACGAAAACAAATACTCCAACAGAGCTCCCTCATGACTCTTTCACAAAACAAATAATTTGATTAGTCTCAAGCAGGTGTCTCGTACCCTCTAGCCCAATCAGTATCTGTGTGCTCACAAGGAGACATCAGATACAAACTCTCTGTCGTTCTTGCTGTTCTCACACAGAGACCAAGAAGAAGGAGGTGGACAGAAGAGTGAAGGAACACACACAAACACAAACAAGCATAGCACATCTATCCTTATAAATTTACAGCCATTGAACTCAATTACTTGTGGTTCGACATATTTTCGTTCCCTTTGTTTTCACTCAGGTTCAGAATAAAACCTTTCAGGGTCCGATAGTGCTCCCCTCGTAGTTGTTATGTCGTAAAACCTACTACCATTTGGCTTTTTCACATACAACTTGTTTTGCCTTATTTGGAATGTTATATTTGCATCTGTGAGTTTGTCTAGGTTCCACGTGTGCCCGCCGTAGTCGATGGTGTTCGACATATATTAATTGACATATCATTTTCCAAAAAATATTTTTATTTTACATATATAAAAATATATATATATAAAATATTATCTTACTTTTAATATGAAATTTAATTTTTTTCAGGTCTCAATTTTCCCCGACGATATTCTGGAGTCTAATAAGGTCAGACTTGGTTTTTTCTCTTTTCTCTTTTGATTTTCTCAGTATGTCTGCCTTGTTTTTTTTGATAATATTCTTTTGATCTCATAAGTGCTTTCTCTTTATTTCTTCTTTGATACTCTCTCATACGTTCAGCGTGTTTTGCTTGCATCCTCCGCAGTATATGTTGGTTTTCTACCCATTTATATATAATATATTTTTTATCATATTTAAATGGAAATTAATCAAACTCGCAATAGGAGAGGACTTTCATTTTTCAGCGATAAAAACTAAAAGTCTGGTTTTGATATCTCTTCGTGTTGATTTAGCAAAAGATAGATGAGTTATCTTTTTTTTAGAGTTTGAGAGAAATTCAAATATAGATTATTTATGGCTTAATGATTGTTATATTGAATTTGGATAAAATTATGTATATTTTTATTGAAATTAATAGTAAGACTAATTTATATAAACATAGTCTTATTTTATATAAAAAGATAAGTATCATATAGTGATACCCAAGTAGTTACATACATACATACATACATACATGCATACAGACATACATAAAATGGAACTACTGTAACATACATACATGCATACATACATACATACATACATACATGCACACATACATACAGACACAGACAGGCACAGCGAGACACAGACAGGCACAGCGAGACACAGACAGAGTCTGAGATAGACAGACAGACAGACAGACAGATGGAACAAACAAAGACTGAAACAAAAAAAACACCAAAACAGACAAAACACACATACACACGGAACATTTACGAGAGAGAGAGAGAGAGAGAGAGAGAGAGACAGAGACTATCCTAAACCAAATACACAAACACAAAGACAGAGAAGAACTCGTGCTAGCGCTTTACGTAGACTTGTCAAAAGCCTACGACACAGTAGAACATGCAAAGTTAATTAAGAAACTCAGGACAAACTTCAATTTTTCCGAAGACACTGTTAATTTCTTTGCATCCTACTTTTCAAACCGAGCTCAAGAAGTACACACACATCACGCAAAATCACACAAACGCACTATAACACATGGCATTCCGCAAGGCAGCACGCTATCTACTACTTTCTTTTTGCTATATATTAATGACATTATAAACATAATAAAACAAGGAACAGTATACACATATGCAGACGACACAACACTTATAATAACAGCAAAATCACCCAACAACCTACAACAAAAAACACAGACAGAAATAACCAAACTAATCAACTACTTCCACTCCAACAACCTCGTACCAAACTCAACCAAAACAACATACACAATCTTCCACAAAACCAAACAGAACGTAAGAATAAACATAAACAACTACACACTTGAACAATGTAAACATGCCAAACTACTAGGCATAACACTCCAACACAACCTGCGATACAATCAACACATGAGCAACATCATACGCAAACTACAGCCAACAATCACTTCTCTCCGATACGCACAACAATTTCTCCACACAACAATCATGAAACAACTATACTACACACACATCTTCCCTCATCTCATTCAACACATCTCCATCTGGGGGACCCATGACAAAAACAAAAAATACATACAACCACTCATAAAAATACATAAAAAATCATCAGAATAATAGCCAACACTAATTACCGATCACATACTAAACAGCTCCTCGACCAACTCGAAATCCTTGATATCACTCAACTATATAAACTAAGAGTTTGTATAGAAATCCACCCATTCATCCATCCAGCCAAAGAACTCAACAGACCACTACACGACAACACCTTCACCCCAACAAATCATATCCATTCATACCATACTCTACACTTAATCAAAAGCAACTTATTCATCGACCACAACACCCCATATCAAACAAAATTGTTCATGCATCAATGGAACCAACTCCCACAAGATATCAAAGACACAACATCACTCAACATCTTCAAAAAGCGGATAAAAGCTCACCTCCTAGAACAACAAAAACATAATAATAATAATGATAATAATAACAACAATGATTACAACACACAAAAAAAAAACATCAAAAAAAATTAATTAATTAATTAATAATTAACTTATATGCATACATATATATATTTATATATGCATAAATAAGTTTATATAAAAAACACACACACACACACACAACAGCAACCATCCACCAGCATGGTCTTTGAAGAATCATCCGCCGGACTCCGTCCAACGAATATGGTCTCCCAACCACACCAACAAACCACTCCTTCACTTGCCACTCTCTTTTCTCTCTCTCTCTCTCTCTCTCTCTCTCTCTCTCCTTTTTTTTTCCTCTCCCTTCTCATACTACTGTCCAGACATATTCACTGAACTACTAATTTTCACTCACTCCGATCATTCTAGTATATTACTACTGATGCAAACATAAACATTAATATTAATAACATGAATACTTAAGCTACATATTACGCAACATATCTAAACATAAACATTAATATTAATAAGATTAATACCAAGCGACCTAATATTAATATTTTCAATTAATACGCTCGATTTAATAACTAGGTTTCCCCCTTAGATAAAGGTATGACTTAATAAGTATACTTTTCACGTGGACGATCCTTGAGTCAGATTGTAAAAATTGTTTTCTCAATGAAAACGAAGAAGAAGAAGAGAGAGAGATGTGGATGCGTGCATTTTTTTTTTTTTTTTTTTTTTTTTTTTTTTTTTTTTTTTGTGCAGCACTTCTGATGGGAGTGGTACCGTACGCCTGAGCTCTTGCAGTGTGGGAAATGTATTTTTTCTCTTGAGTGGATTTTGTCCCCAATTATATGTGACTGACCGGCCGAGGTAGCGAAGAAACAGGCTCAAGCCGCTCAATGGCTCATTTCAAGGCGCTCAATGGCTCATTTCAAGGCGCTCAATGGCTCATTTCAACCAAAATAAAATTTTGGCATCCCTTTGGCAACAAAAACGACGTGGAAATTAGTTACAGGTGGAATATGAACCTCCCCGCAAAATTATCGAGGTCAAGTGGCACCTGAATTTCCCGAGAGGAACGGCCCAGTCAAGCGCCGGCCCAGCCAAACCCACCTCAACCAAGACCGAAACTCCCCAATCTCAATTGCAAGGCTGGGAAACGGCTGCGGTGCGCAATAAAATTATTGTATACATTTTCACATATTGACAAATCACGCACAAGTACATTTAAACTTGCTTTGCGTTTCGTTTCTTTCTTTTATTTATTTATTATTTTTTTGTTGTTGTCTTTTTCGGTGTTTGTTGCAAACACGTTTGTTGCAAACACGTCTGCTAAGCCAGTGTGCGTTTCCACCAACAAAACACGAAAAAATCCAATAGGCAGGATTGCCGCAAATGGTGTATATTTGAAGCCAAAGATGCTAAAATTTGGCCAGTCTTGTGCGTTCTTCTTGCGAGAATTTTGTGGAGACGTCTTGGTCACGAGCCCGAGCTTCTAGATATGCGAAGTAACACACATACGTCGTTGGGTTTGGCTCTCTTTTGTTTTGCGAGTGCAACTCGTGGTTAGGTTAGGGTAGGGGTTTAGCTC